>JAGKRY010000176.1:0-12074 GCA_020002325.1 Chrysosphaeria jannelii | reverse complement strand
GTGTTTTGGTGTTTTGGTTCTTTGCTGGTTTTCTTGCTCTTCGCCATTTCTGTTGGACATTTTGCCCGTCCACTTTTTCAGCATTTGCCTTTCTCCATAGAGGTTCGAGTTTTAGTGGTTTGGTTGGTTTTGTTTTGTGTCTTTAGACCACCGCCCGTGTCCTCTTTTAGTACCCCCACATATATTACATCGATTTTCTTTGCCTTAAATTTGACCTCCTGCTACAGGGCTTTGTCAGGAGAGACCCCCGTCCACATGCTTATTGCTTGCTTCTGTGGTGATGGTAGCTTTAGACTAAGTTGTCCCCATGCAGTTTGCGGCAGTTAAAAAGATCGAAGCCAAAAGTCCTGTCCTCCAGAATAGCGGGCTTGATAGCTTGGCAGGAATGTAGCGTGCTGTAGCGAGTTGCGGGCGTAACGTCCTGAGTACCGTGTACGGGCAGGGGTACCTGGCACTCGTGTACTCGTCGCCGTACCCGCGGCGTGGCAAGAGAAGACAAGACCCACGAGACAAGCGACATCGCACCCACCATGAAGCTGCTGCTGCCCCTCCTGCTCGCGCCCGCGGCGTCCGCGCTGCACATGTACCTCGAGGGCGGCAAGCCGCGCTGCGTCTACGAGGAGCTGCCCAAGGACACGCTCGTCGTCGGGCACTACCACACGGAGGAGTTTGACGACCGCACGGGCGGCTGGGCGACGCACGGCGGCGTCAGCGTGTTCCTGACGGTCGACGAGACGTTTGACAACGACCACCGCATCGTCAAGCAGAAGGGCGCCGAGGACGGCCGCTTTACGTTCACGTCGGTGGCGGCGGGCGAGCACAAGATCTGCTTCACGCCCATGTCGCAGAGCGGGCGCCACGGCTGGTTCGGCGACGTCGGCACGGACGGGCACCGCAGCGGCCGCGGCATCAAGTTCGTGCTGGACATGGCCATTGGCGACTCCAACGAGCTGCCGAGCGCCGACAAATCACACATGCAGGACCTCGAGACGCGCATCCGCGACCTGCACAGCCGGCTGCTGGACGTGCACCGCGAGCAGCTGTTCCAGCGCGAGCGCGAGGCCGACTTCCGCGACCAGTCCGAGTCGACCAACGCGCGCGTCGTGCGCTGGATTGCCATCCAGCTGGCCGTGCTGGCCGCCACGTGTGCCTGGCAGCTGGGCCACCTGCGCGCCTTTTTCATCAAGCAGAAGCTGACGTAGTATCGCTCAATAAACAACCCATTATTAATATGTCCGTAACAAATGCTCCCGCCCCCGCGCCACTACCCGCAGCACACCGCCTTCAGCAGCCGCTGCAGCCCCGTCGCGCCCTCCGCCCGGCCCGCCCCGTGCGTCGCCGCCGCCTTACTCGCCGCCGCCGGGCTGCGGTACTCCATCGTCTGCGGCGCCCCCGCGCCGCGGCCCCCGGCCCCTGCGTCCCGTGCCGGCCTACCCGCGCCGGACGCGCTTCGCCGGTCTTTCTTGCCCGGGCCCGGCGGCTGCATCGGCTGCGGAGTCGGGGGCTGCGCGGCGTTTAAACGCTCCGCCGTCACCTGCGGCCCCCCCGCGCGCCCCGCTGCGTGGCCGGCGGCGTGCGCCGGCCGGTGCGGCCCGTGGCGCTCCGGCTTGCTGTCCTTGCTGCACTTGTTCCAGTCGTACTGCCCGTCCTCCACCTCGCCCTTGCCGTCCCGCACCAGCGCCTGCGTAAACAGCTCGCGCAGATAGTCGTAGTCCGGCACCTCCTCGAACCCCAGATTGCGCACATACGTCATGTACTTGTTCATCTCCTCCGGGAAGCCCGCACACAGGTCCGGGATGGCCGTCGTCTGCTTCTTCTCGCCAATCTTCTCGTACTTCTGCTTGTTCGTCGCCGCCTTGAGGCCCTGCCACGGCAGCCCGCCTCGCAGAAAGTACATGAACACGTGGCCCAGCGCCTCCAGGTCGTCGCGCCGCGACTGCTCGCGCCCCAGATGCGTGTTGATGCTCATGTAGCGCGCCGTGCCCGACAGCGACTTACGTTCGCGGTACGGGATGTGCTGCTTCGTCTTGGGGTCGCGGTACTGCTTCGCCATCCCAAAGTCCACCACGTGGATCACGTTGGCCGCCGCCGACCCCAGCGGCCCCACCAGAAAGTTGTCCGGCTTGATGTCGCGGTAGATCAGGTTCTTCTCGTGGATCGTCTGCACCCGCGAGAGCTGTCTGTCAGCGCCGTTTCTCCCGCCGTCCTGCTTACCATCTGCTTCGCCACCATCACCGTCGTCTTTAGCGAGAACCGCCGGTTGCACATGTCAAACAGGTCCTCCAGCGACGGCCCCAGCAGGTCGATCACGAGGATGTTGTGCAGGCCCTCCTGCCCAAAGTAGTACACGTTGGGGATCCCGGCTGCATGGTCAGTCACATCTCTTTATCTCCTTCTCGTGCCGTCTCCAGCTCAGAACCTACGACAGCCCACCAGGATCTTGTATGTGCGGTACTCGTCGCGCAGCTGCGGCGCATCGCTCTTGCGCGGTTCCTGCTCGTCAGTCGGTGCACACACGCGCGTCCACGCGTCCACGTGTCCACGTCGTCACCTACGAATTTAATCGCGATTTTCTGGTTGTTCAAAAGGTTTGTGCCCTCGAAAATCACGCCAAACGAGCCCTCGCCAATCTTTTTCCCCACGCGGTAGTGGACGCCCACCACGTTGGACGACGACGACGACGACATCCTGTCTCGGGACAGTGTTCTACAAATTGCAAGAGAAAGAGCTCCAATAGGCCTACAACATTGGGCAAAGCAGGCCGCTGTGTGGTGTAAGGATGCCTCCGATGCAATCGACGAAAAGGAAGGGAAAAAAGAAAAAGTTTGAGAAGGAAAAAAAAGGTGAACGGAAAAAAAAAGGAAGCCAAAAAGGGTCAAGGAGAACTGACTCGGAAGAGGAAAAACGAGAAATGAGACGTAAATGTGACTGAAACTCTGCTAACTCTGCTTTGTTTGCGTGTTTTCACGGGTGGCATGTACCCTTTTTCCAGGCGCTACGGCACTCCTAATGGGCGGATAGGCCGCTGGTGTTGTCGATTCTTTTATGTGCCAAGCTGGACAAAAAAAATTGTCTTTTTGTGAATTGTGAATGCAAATCGTCAATCTCCAAGGAGAAGGGGGGAGGCTGGGTAGGGAAACAAAAAAAGATAATTATATCGAGTGCGATTCGGTAACAGGGGAAGTTGCAAAACGGACACGCTTTAAAATAAATTAAAAAAAAGGAGTCCTTGATCACTGATTGTGCCTTCTATCGCCACTATTACAGCACCATGTCAGACCGTCTGGGGTCCGATGAACAGACCAGAGGCCCCACTTTCAACAACATTTGGCCCTGTTTTGTGCGAAAAGAAAATAACACGAACCCCCCGATACAAAGTGTACATCCAAAAACCAGCGTGCCTTGGAATCCTTTTTTTTGTTCCCTTCTTCATACCTTTCCTTTGCCACTCGTGCTGCTTCTCCATGGCTACATTCTCTTTGCCCGTTTACGGGACAACCGAACCCACCTTTTTTGTGTGCATTCTCCAGTCCGCCAGTGCCAACGTCTGCGTTCGTGGAGGCGTTCTAGAAGGATGCCCAAATGAGGCTTAGTGTAGCATACCACACGGACAGCGGAAAGGGGATGCCCTAAATTTGGCATAAATTATCAAACATTTCTAAAATTGCCACTGAAAAAAATTAAAAATTAAAGAAAAGAAAAAAGAAAAAAGAAAAGAGGAAAAAGAGGCAAAAAAGGAAAAAAAAAAAGGAAATATACTGCGCTACATTTGGGCATCAAAAGAACAAGGCGTCTCTGTGCACCGTGAACAAAAAAAATAACTTCCAACTCAAGAATCAAAATGAAATACATAAATACAAGATTCATCGTAATCGGCTCGACCGTCGGGGCTTCTCCTCCACGGTCGCTACCCCCGTCGTCGCCGTCGTCGCCGTCTTCGGCTGCGTCAGCCGTGTCATCTCCCCTCGCACGGCCCGCTTCGCCGCCTCCACGGCCGAATGCGCCCACTCCTCCAGCCGGCACTCCGCCACGTACTTTTGCAACTGCGTATTCTCATTCCGCAATGCATCCATCAGCTTCGTCCGGTGCGCCTCCGCAAGATGCGCGTACCGGTCCGTCACATCCATATCCTCCCCCAACGCCTCCATCGGCAACATCACCCCATACTCTGGCCCATCCACAATCAGTGTATACGCCGTCCCAAACACGGCCGTGCCTGCCAAAATCCCTGCCGTCGTGTCGTCCGCTTTCATGCTCGTTGCATTCACAGACACCCAGTCCGTCCGCAAATAGCACCGCCGCCAAATCAACCGCCGCGCCTGCACTAGCCCATTGTCGCTCAGCGAAGCTTCTGCCACCCGGAGCGCTAGGTAAAACACATCCTCCCCTACCCGGGCCTCCGCTGCCTCCTCGCCCCGCTCAAACAGCGTCAGCATGTCAATCAACGACCACACATCCATCACCTTGTGCTCCAGCACGCGCTGCATACTGCCTTCAAACGCCTGCAGCTGCGCCTTGGGACGCCGCGGAATCCGCGCTGCATGCACATCCATCGCCGCCTTGAGCGCTGCGTCCTCATCCAAGGCGCCGCGCACCGTCGGCTCAATCATCTGATACAGCTGCTCCTGAATCCCAATCACCATCAGCTCCTTGTCAATCGGCGCCACCAAGCTCCGCTGCTCACTCTCTGCCAGCAAGGCAAGCTTGCCAATGCTCAGCTCAATCTTCTTTTGCCACACCTGCACCTCCTCCCCGGCAATGCCCATCAGCGTCGTGCTCGCAGAGACCAGGTCCCCCTCCCGCTCCACGTCGTTCATCCACGACACCTTGCTAAGACTAGGCTTCGCCCGGAGAAACCTGGTCACATACCCTTCCGTGTCGCCCGTAAAACTAAGCACCGCATTCATGCCCTCGTCTCGAAGCAAAATCTCATACACCGAAAAGGCAAACTCTTCTCCATGCACCCGGAACAGCTCCGCTATACGCGACTCCTTGTCTGCTGCACTACCGCCATGGCCTTGCTTCGTCCGGTTCGCCCGGAGCGCCCGTACTTCTTCCACAAGAATGCCCGCAAGCGCTCCCAGAGCCTCGTGCTTCTCCGCCACCGCCGCAGCCTGGTCCCACAAGCTGTAGTTCCCCAGCCGAAAAATCTTTGCATACCGGTCCTCATTGTACGCCTCCAGACACGCCGCCCCTTGCTGCGCCGCTGCCTTTTTGTCCACACTCGGCGGGATCAGGCTGCTGTCGCCACTGTTGTCAATCGCCCAAAGCGCATGGCCCTTGAGGGCAACCAGGTAGCGGTCTGTCAACGCCGGCAGAGACTGGCGCAGATGCTGGATTTGGACGGCATCCGGCATGTTGGCGCCATTCTTTGGCGGGTAGAACTGGTCAAGCCAGCTGCCACATAAATCTACCAGACGCCCGCAGTTGTTGGCAATAAAATAGCTCAATGCCCATGGCTGCTCAAGGCCAGTATAATGCCCCGCCGGAAGCAGCCCTGTGGCATCAAATCCTTCGCCTGCAAGCCCATACACGCTGCGGTGCGACCTCACAAATGCATCGGAAAACTCCAGCGAACTCAACATCACATCCACACTCTCGCACATGATCCGCGTCAGGCCATGGTTGTCGACAATCTGCGCCTTGTATGCATACTTGATCACCTCATACGCCCAGGCAACAAAAAGGTCCATCCGCCACACGTCATGGGCAAAAAACGCACGCACCGTGTCCACCTCGCCTAATAGACGGTTTGTCTTTTCGTCTTCGTGCATATAGGCAATGATGTCCGACACAATCGTTGACGCCTTGTCCGTCTTCTTTCCCTGCTCAGCCAGGCGCTCCCCCAACAATCGTTCGTGGAGAAGCCACACCTGGATGGCAGCCTCCATCTTTTCTGCATTGTTGAGCAGCTGCCAGCGGACAGACCGAGATAGACAAGCGTTCTGCGTATTCAAATGCGAGATGAGTCGGTCAAGATACGCTGCACGCGTGCGAAGACCAGCCTCCATCGACACGAGACTGCGCGGCTCAAAGGCTGTTTTCGAGTCAAGAATGTCGCGGCTCACCTTGAGAGCAGCCTGCCCCATCTCTGCGTCCAGAAAGATCGACTTGCGCCGGCCTTCAAACACAATAGGGTTGCCCGCCTGGATGCCATACAAAACGGCCTGCTCCAGCTTGGACTGTGCCGTCGAGATGGGCGGCGTCGGGCCGCTAAAGCTGTCAATATCGACTGTTGCGATCCGGATAACACCAACGCCCTCTACCAAAAGAATGACACCAGGGTTCTTGGTCTTGTGACGATAGGGGGCCTTTGCGTCACGACTCAGTGATTCCGTCTCGTGGACGGGCTCCTCCATGCCAGAGCCAATGACACGCGCATCCTGTCGCAGATCTACGACGTCCTCAAAGGTCATCTCCATGTGGCGAGACTCGCCTTGCAGCTGCGACTCGGCCGTCTCTGGTGGCAAAACAAGAGACGTCATCACAACCGACTGTGAAAAGACAACAAAAGCAACGGCCGAAGGACGCGGCAGATAAACGCGCGGCCATTCAGGGACAGCGTTGGCATTGGAGATGCTAGGCTTGGTGACATTGCCCTTTTCGACGCTTGTGATCTCCCGAATCATGCCCAGCGCAATTCCTGCAGCTGATAATATGACTTCAACAAGAGAGTACGTGGACCCTACAAGTACCAGCACCAGCAGCTGCTGTGACTCGTCGCTGGCATCAAGAGCAGACAGCTTGCTATTCTGGTGGAAACGGGCACTGCCGTCGCGCGGCACATGGCAAAAGTCAACAACCTCGCCATCTTCAAGAAGCGTGTCTCGGAGAACAGTGGCCAAGTCGGCCTGGAAGGTCATCTCGTTGCCGCTACCACGACGAATGGTCCAGGCAGAGATGCGTCCTTCGGCCGTGGCAGCGACGACAACACGTTCACCCACACCAAGAGCAGGGCCTGCATGGACAGCCACTACGTTTTCGCGCGAAGATGGCGCCAGAGCATTGCGTAGCGTGCCAAGGAGACTTCCCGTGAAGGAAGAGGTAAAAGAACCAGAAAAGGACCTCGCCATGGATGTGCTCAGAAAGGCCGTCGTGATGCTGGGTCGTCCGTGGGCATCCCGGACATTCAGCGAAGCCAAACGGCCAAATGTCGTCTGCAAAACAAAGCCGGCAGGCTCGGCAGCCAGGATCCCATTGACATGCTCGCCGTTGTAGAGGCCGTGGAAGGCCCCTTCGACGCCGCTGTGTTGGTTCCGCAGAAAATCAAGCGTCGCGGCACTGGAAATGGACTCCCAGAACCGGATCTGGCCCGAGGGCATGCCAATAACAAGGCCTGGCTCCTCGGAGGATGCCGCAGGAGCCACAAAGGCCACGCTCGGGGCTATCCCGGAATTGTCCGTCTTTTCCCTGGGCAGTGCAAAGGTAAAGATCTCAGGAGAAGGACTGGTGTATGGCCACACGATGGCCTCTGTCTGCGACACGGAAACGGCATATCCGCACATGGTGCACACGACGCCGTGGCCCGAAGTCGTGGCCCCGCCCCGCTCGCTCAATTTGCTGACTGTGTAGATGCCATTTCCAGACTGTTTCGTCAGCACTCGCCATCCAACGCTTCTCGCAACGTACCAGGACGAGGTGGCCGTCGCCCTTGGCCCGGTCTGTCTTCTTCTTTGGCCGCACGCTCAGATCGCGACGCCCAGGGTCGGCAACAGCCAGCGCAAACGAGTCCACTCGCTCGTCGCTCTGCGGCTCAGTCTCGGCTTCGCGTTTTGTCCGTGTTTTGCGCTTAGGTTTCTCGCTCTCCTTCTTTTCCTTTTCGTCTTCCTGCCTCTGTCGCTTCGCCTTTGGCTGCGCAAGGCTCTCTGCCGCCCTCTGCCGTCTGCGGCTGCGTGTCGCTGTCGCCGGTCCGCCTTGACGCGGTGAAAACATGGCGCGCGTTCTCTTCTTTTCTTTGCCGTTTACGGTGGCCGTTTTTGCGACGAGACAATCGCTATTCACGCTGCGACTTTTTTTCCAATCAAGCCGTCGCCGAATGCAATGCCAGTCAATAATCGCCAAATTGTTTTTTTTGTTTTCTCAGCGTATCCGCCCCTAACGCGTCGCTGATTGGCGAGAGCTGCCTCTCTCAGAGCTCTCTCAACTGTACCCTTCAAGGTACCCTTCTAGTACATACTAGTATTTTCCCGCAAATTCGTTATATACGTCCTAGACGCAAAATCTTCGTGACTATATTTGTTGAGATGAGCAGACCAATCGTATTGTAAGTCCAGATCGCGACGACCTACTTTCGGAACATCAGTCCCAGTGTCGGGATCCCTCATTGGGTTTATTCCTTGTATAACTTGCCAGGAAGAAGGGAAGTTTTCTTCGGGTTGCAGTGAAAGGTCTTCAAACTCATCCACATCCGGCGGCATAGGCAGAACATCTGGCATTCCATAATGATCGTCCATCCCATCTTCATTGTCTGTGTGGACACCATGATGCTGCAGGCAATGCTCAAATGCAAGAGTGTGCGTATCAAAGGTTTGTCCTTCAACAATGAGCAGATCTTCCTCCTTTTTATGTGGATGATTTAACATCAACTTTACACGGCAAAATTCAGGATAATCAACATGGTCGCGGGAGGATGTGTACTTTGGAGAGTATCTTAAGACGCGAAAATGCTGTTTCTTTGTTATATCGAAGCATCTCATCCCATCCTTGGTTTTATAATACCGCTTCTTCCAGATAAAGTAGGGTACATCTTTGTGCCCAACTTCTCTTTCAAGATATTGCTGGTATTGCGATTTTGAAGTTGGCTTGTCAAGAGAAAAATCAAGTTTGGCACCATGCTTTTCTCCAGGGCGACAATCCACATTGACAACTATGCGGCTATCCTCTTGTAGTGGGAGCCCGAAGAGAATATGTGCAGTCTCCTGCGAAGAATAATCGCGCTCGCCGATTAAAGAGTTTATCATCTTTGTAACAAAAGACATAACAGGGGCAGCTTCACTGACTTTCGACATAAGGTTTTTGGCAATGTCCCTGTAGGCAGGAGACTCCTTTTCTGCTTTAGAGCAATACTTTGCGACGTAATTGATAACTGCATGGATATCTGTGCATGGTGATATGTCTGTGTTCGCAAGCCAACACATTACAATCAAAGGGTTGAACTCGTTGAGCATCCCATCATTACGCTGAGGTTCGAAAGCGTGCCATGTTTTATTTTCAGGCCTGACCATTTTGGCACATTCACACATAGGCTTTGGAAATCCAAAGCGACACTCTGGATCTACATCTGGATTTTCAGCTCGTTTCCCAACACGATGTCTTTGACAATATTTTGTACTGCATCTATGAGGCTGTACACGATTGATTACTCGGTTCAAAAACTCGAATGTGACAGGAAGACTCTCCAAATCGTTGTTCAGTGGATCACCAGATGTCGCACCCTCTTCGGGGTTTATGTTCATTGCTGTAACAATATTTGACCACTTCTTAGCAAACTCCTGCAATTCTTCATCATTCCCCGGGTCGGCTATGGGTGCATCTTTAAACCAATAAAGGCCATGGGAATGTGTGCTTCCACGACCCTGGAACTCAAATCGAGCCCAGTAATCAACCAATCCAAATTTTTTCTTCAAAACGATGTCACGAAAAAGCTTATGCCTTTGATAGAAATGGTATGCCACCACGTGCGGATTTTCTTTTAAAAGCACATGGGCTCTTTTAAGTTTCTCTTCATCGCTTAAATCTTTCCATGTGCCATATTCATCAAACTGTCGATAAAGAGAGTCCCAGTGAAGGTCAGCAGCACTAAAGGTAAGAAACGCAGATGGCACACCGAGGTTTTTGGCAAAAGCCTCACATTCTTGTCGTCGTTTATACCAAAAGGGCCTCGACCCTTTTACATCATCAGCAAAACGAACAATACAATTCAAAATCTTGGCACTTTCTGGATTTTCCGGGTTTTCCACAGCTTCAGTTAAGTCGCTAAGTTTCATGTCTGCATATTTCTTATACATCTTGACGAAATATGTACTTTTTGAACGGGCTTGTCTACGCAACTTCATATTCAAAGCGACATATGAAAATATGGGATGCTTCGCAAACCGTTCATCATGCCAACGCATACATAAGGCGATGTAATCATCAAAAGAAATTTGTCTTTCGCGTGGCTGGACAAAATCCCCTTCACCATGAGGAAACAATGAAGGGAATGCAAGGGAGAAGATCTTTTTGGTGGAATTAAATTCATTTATTGGCGTTTGCCTCATGGTGCCCATAGATAGTTGATGCATAGCTAATGCAGCTAGATCTATACCCTGAGAAGAAGCTGGTGGCAAAGGAACATTGGGAGTATTCATCAACTGTGTTAGAATTTCCAGGTTGGTCGCAATGATATGTCCTATAGTAAATGGAGCGTCCACTGGCTCTGCGTTTTCTAGTGGTAGTATTTGATTTAAATTCTCACCATCAGGTGCAGAGCTCTTGACACTTCGCACAAGCTGCTCGGCCTCAGTAATGACAGCATTTATATTTGGCATAGCAACAGAATCAAATCCAAAGTCTTCATCTTCAGTGTCTACTATTTCTTCCTGGTAGCTTTTTCTAGGTCCTACATCTGGCAATAAGACAGACTCTTCCTCATCTGACATTTCTTGAACGTTAAGTCGGTCGACGACGGTATCATCATCAGGAAGACTGGCTATATTGTCGACATTTATGTGTATGTCTTGGTAACCTGGGTGGTTTTGGCAAAGAAAATGAAGCCACTGTAAGATAACCGGACGCCTGATACGAAAGCGGTCTTTAAACTGGCGACTTAAAAGGTTCTCGCTATTGCGAGGTTTCAAAAGCACAATGTCTAAATCCTCGGGTAATATGGGTAAACTGTTGTAAACTTTACCCACATCCTGCTCGAAATGGATTGCATGACCTCGATATTTAAACTGTTGTCCGCGATACTATACCATTAGCAGCCAAATAGGTCTATTATTTAGCATACGGTAAAAACAGACACGGAAACGTGTACACGCGCAATTACCATCTCCTCCAAAGGCCAGAGTCTAGGAAGCCCACATTGCCCAAAAGATTCCCCAAAATCTAGCTTATTTTCCACGGAATAAAAATGTGGCTCATCATTCGACTTTTTATTATCAGCTTTCGCGCATTTAGTGCACACCTCTGAACCACGGGATATTTTTACATCATACCACCGACACTTGCAACGAGGACAGTAGGTACGTGTCAAGTTATTAACTGCATGGCCAAATTGCCTTAGAATCTCCACATCGGATTCACTCAAAGCATTCTCAGAAACATCCCCGTCAAATTTAACTGGCTCTGTATTGAAGGCATTACGACGAAATGGTTGCTCTACTTCAATTTCACCATCAAGTACCGCTGGTATAGGAGCCAAGGATGCAGGACGATGCGGAGAATCGCGGCGCCCCTCGTCGACATTGAAATTTGCTGCACGTTTTGCACGAACCGCACTTACTATATCATCAATAGGAGGAGTAGGGGCAACATCCACCCCATGCCGTCGGTTTATGCGGTTATTCCGCTGTATTGCTTGCCTCTCTCGAGAGACCTTGACCTGAGTCGCAGGGCTTACTATTGGCTGTGACCCGAGTCTTGATTGACCTCTGCTTGCCCTGGAACGTTTATTGATCCTGCAATCTCTACAATAAGTGCAATGAAGTCTTTTTGTAGGATGGTTGAATTCTTTGTCGTCCCGAAAGCGCTTACATCGAGGGCACAGTTGCATTACGAAAAGAATTATGCAGAATTTAAGGTATGAGACTCACCAAACACATATATGTATTGTCATAACAACCCCTACTCATCACCCATTGTTGTGCGTGGGACCGTTTGCTCTTTCACTGAACTGACCTGTGGGACATCTACTACATACATACATATTCGAAATAGGTGAGGTACACATGTACATACAGCTGACCAATAAGAGGACGTTTAGCGGATTGAAAGGAACTGACCAATGAGAATGCGAGTAGCGGACAAATCGATTTTTTCGAGCTCTTTAAAAAAAAAAATCTTAGTAATAAACTGGCCGTTCCGGCCAGTGA
>JAGKRY010000175.1:0-12525 GCA_020002325.1 Chrysosphaeria jannelii | reverse complement strand
AGGAGAAGTCTTGCGAATATCGAAAGTAAAACTCACTTGTTGAAAAGGGCTATTTTGTTGTGTAAAATAGCCGCAAATAAGTAGTAACCATATGTACACTTTGTTCCATCAATTAGCAACTTGGGCTGCTTGCACCAGATTGCAAAGTTTTCTGGTGAGTCAAGTATTGCATGCTCTGCCCTTGCAATTCTATTCTCTCTACAGTTTGGCTGCAGACATAAAAGAAGAACCCCATATATCTCGTTGGACTTCTCACAGCGGTTGCCATTGGTTGGACATTGGTGCATTGGCCGCCAGCAATTAAAACAGGCAAACCCGTTTTCAACAGCGATGTTTGTATGTAGAAAATGAGCTTGCATGCTGATACTTGATGGAAGCGCTGCACAATCTCCTAGGCGGTCTATATGACGGTTACAGACCCAAGTTTTCTTGATGGTCGGATCTATCATAATGTACTCACAGAATCCGCATGGTGAGGTAGAAAGATCGTTATAAATTGACCATCGAGAATTGAACCATGAGTCTGCAGTTTCGAGCAATATTGAAGAAGCCATAAGGGAAGTATTGGCTCTCGGGCGCTGTAAGTCAGTCATATTACTGTGTGCCAAATTTTGAACATAGGTGGACCAGTTGCCGCCACACATATCACACAACAAAGAACCAGGAACATCACTGCAAGTCTCTTCTTCATCATCGAGGAAGTGGCGAATAACCTTTCTTCGGCAATCAGTTGACCTGGCGTAGGAACCTATTTTCAGACGATCCCGGATATCCTTCTGCATCGTTGGCTCCCTTTCCCATTGCTCCATACTGGTTAGCATAATGCAAACACAGGGATCACTTTCACGACCTCCCCTTCCACACTGCTGGATATAGTCAAGCATTCCATAAGGCATGCCAGAATGGATAACGAATTCAACACCACAAAGATCAACACCGCAGCCCAATGCTGACGTTGCAGCAATAACCTGTATTTTCTTGGAGTTGAAATCGTTTAGCACATCCTTCTTATTCTGCAGGTCTAATGGGGATATAAATGCCACCGTTGAAAGAGATTCCGCAATTTTGTTGCAAGCCTCAATAGAAGAACAAAACACAACACCACGCTTCCCTGCAGTAGAAAATGTTTTTGCAATAGAAACTGCCTCGCTGATTTCTTCGTTTCTAGACACCTTTTCAACAAAGTATGCGATATTAGGCTTCTGGTTCGCAATCCGATAACAGCTGATCTGGTCCACCTGAAGATCCTTTTTTATCATAGACACCATATAGGATGGTAAGGTTGCAGACAACAGTACAATCGGACAGTTGAACTTGGCTAATAACGGGAAAGAGTACATACTTTTCCGGAAACCAGAATCTGAGATCCAGACATGGCATTCATCTATAACAATAGAATGCAGGTCCTTTTCGGCTAGTTTTCTGTGTACAAAATCTGAGAATGCCTTGAAGCCCACCAGCTCGCAGGAGACAAAAACAATCCGGGTCGCGGAAGAGATTTTGCTAAACTCGGCAGCGTGTCTTACCGATGCAGACATTATACTAAATTCCGAACATCTCCGATGCATATCAAGGAGGAGACCAACAAGAGGAACAACAACAACAATGCATCCAACATTTCTCAGGGTGGCGGCACCGAAAAATAGTACCGATTTTCCAAAACCAGTCGGTATGATGTAGGCCGAAATAGATTTGGCATCAGCGGTCAGAAATGACAAGAGGTGGTTTCCTTGACCCTCATACTTCCATATTGCGCGAGCACCATATAGATTAACAAGGGCTTTTTTTGCGTCAACCATGAAAAAGTCTTCCTTGACAAATTTCACTGGAGCCTCTTTCTGCCCATTTCTCAAGAAAATATGCCAAATTGTTGAAACTCGGAGGAAGGCATCAAATGGATGCAAACTTTTGAAATCATCCGGCGTTCTAGCATAAAGTTTTATCCTTGTCAGCATAGTATGATTTGATTGCAGGTCCATCGCCTCGCTACCATCGTTCCCAACATCGCTTTCTTCAAAAGCCGGAAGCATCCCGTCAACTTGTTTCCCAATAAAAATTGCGACATGGCGATAGGTTGAAATAGTTAATGAGGCCCCCATATATTTAGAGGTTGCCGCCTTTAAAGACTTCGACATATCACTACTAGTCCAAAGAGACGAACCACGACGCCATATGAAGACAGAGTTGGCAACATAGCGGTCATCAAGCTGTCTAATATGGCTTAAAATGGTTGTCTCAACATCAAGAAGACAAGTGGACAATGCAACCATCATCGTTCCGACATCATGTGGAAGAAGGCGGTATATGTTGGATTGCCTGCCGCTTTTTGACGTATCCGTATATAACACCACACCTAATGGTGTAGTGTATAGAGATCGGATTCTCGCAGTTGAGTTGGAGGAAATCATTGACCTCAAATCTGAGCCACGACAAGGCATGCCAGACCATACGTGAACGGCCACAAAGAGAGAAGCTCTAAATTCGTCTAGTTTTTGCAGCCACATCTCTATTGCCTTATCGAACCCAACAACCTGCTTCATCAGAAATGAGATTATATTTATCCTTGCCTGATAACACATTTCTTTAAATGTCATATTTTCTTTACAAGAGGCAAAATTAAAACCGCGAGTTGTGTTTTGTGGCTGTTCAGCCAAGGTTGTAACGTCACATCGAGTACGGAAGTCATTCCATTTCCCAAAGAAGAGGCCGTTTATTTTGTCTAAAGCATCAACAGTTACTTTAGAAGCCATGTGGCGGAAATCAGAAATAGAAAATGATTCCATATCAATGGTGATTTGGTCATTTTCGCAAAATAAGCGTGGCTGCCCAAAATCGGAGCTTCGAAGTACTTTGCCTAAAGAAAGGTGCCCGATTAGTACTGGCATGCAATAATTACTGGCTTCAATATTCATGTACTTCTTCAGCCTATCTTTGAACGCCTCTCTAGCTTTTGGTGGGACCTCTCCTTCGGGGATATACTCCTGGAAAGAATAGAATAGTAATACGGCCCGGAGTATCCAAAGAAGCGAAGCTACTAAGCTTGTATAGACGGGCACTTTGGTAAACTGCTGAGATTCAACTCCAAGAGATGCCACAAAAGACATCGTGGCGTTCTTGTAAATCGCACTTGAAAGCATTCTAGTCGAAGAATATAGCATGAACCGGAAAAATTTATCTGCCAAGTCCTTGATAGCTCGCCGTGTATGGCTGTCAATCTTATCAATGCTTATGACTAGGGCAGTCGAAGCGTCAACACTATTGGCATTAGGCCTATCTTCAATTTCGTCATCGCTTTCCTCATTGAATGCAGTGTCTGTGTAGGGACTATCTACTAGTTCAACTGGCATTCTGCTTAGCGTATCACAAATATTTTGGTACTCAGCAGAAAACTCTTTTAGCATGAGTGGCTCAGCATCGTCTGAATAGCAGAAGCCGTAATCTTTCTCAGCGACTTCTGGCCGAAGTGGCCCGACAGTGGAGCAATATCGGATGAATCTTGCAAGCATTTCAACACACTGCCGCTTTCCACCTTCCGTAGACCTCTCCCCAAAGATCCGCCTTCCTCTGATGCCATTTTCGGAAGCTCCGGATAGTAGGAGCAAATCTTCTCGAGCAGTTATAGCTATTACCGAGGCAAACATACTGTAAAGGGTTTCTGCAATAAAAATTGATGCTTGAAAGGAGGTCTTTTTCCTCTCCTCACGACTCTGATATGCAGCATTATAAATAAGACCCAAATCTTTTTTCTCAAAAACATCCTTCCATCGAGTAGCTTTATCCCATTCAGTAAGCCTATCCTCGGTATTCGAAAGATCATGGCTTTGCCCATTCATTTGTGCATCGGCAGTTCTGCATAGTTGATCAATCATAGCTGCATCATCAATTTCAATGGATGATAAAGAAGTTATTTCTCTCGAGCTCTTTACATCCACACTCCACCACCCCTTATTCAGACCCTTCGCAAAGGTTTGGAGCTTCGCAACTCGGTATTTGATAGGGGCACGATGACTTAACGAGCAATTCTTATAATGCTTTTTTATTTCGGTCAAATTTCTAGTTACGAATGTACAGCGTGAATTCGTATGGCACTTGAATCCATCCACTATTTCTAGATCTGGAATAGGGGAAGAACCATTCAATGGCATAGAGTGTGCTTTTTCTCCAAAATAGTTACGTTTGGCACAAGCGTCTCTTATGGACTTCTTGAAATCTGTGGAATGATACTTATCAAGGTGAAACTTGAATGATTTCTCAGGGAATCCACACTTGCAGTCAATACAAATAATGACAGCATATTCCATCAAAAGACGAAAGATTTTAGGCAATGATGTTGAGGCTAGGGATGCTAGTTAGACTACTAAATATCGCAGAAAAATAGAGCATTTACATACATTCCATTGTTAAGAAAGGTAGCTGTTGAGCGATTTTTAAAGAAAGTCCAAGATCTCTTAATGCGGTTCTTTTAACGTGGTTGAAAGTCTTTGGCCGAAAGATAGAAAGAACTGACTTTCAAAAAAATTGTAGAAGATAAGCCTTATCTGAAGCCAAATAATCCTTTCCACAAGGCTTATGTTGCAAATTTCACTTACCTTTTTTTTCGGCTTGGAGTTGGTAAATTGTCGCGATAATAGAGCGCAATATTGCCAAAATGTTTCGTTAAAACCACAAAATATTACGAAGAGATGAACTAAGGAAAATTAAATTTTTTGGCGGTAGTATATAGAAATAATAAAAGGAATTCGCACTATTTTTGGGCTCTTTGAGAGGCTTGTAGAGCATAGAACTCGCCCCCTCTCTCAAGGATTTATCACCAATTTTGACAGCGATTTGGTCAGAGTCTTGAGGCTGACCTTCGACAAGATTAGCCGACTAGACAAGACCAATCGGTCTAATAGGCTTTAAGCAAAAATCTCATGCATTCGCGGTAGAAATTAACCTTTGGAGCCTTTTGGAAGACGATGGCAACGTCGTGCCATCCACGAATCCTTTTAAGACCACGAGACATCTTGCACAAACTCTTCTTTTATCTCTGAAATATGCACCAGACTTTCTATTCGCCACCAAGCAGTTTTTGCTTGCTCTTTCCTTCTCACGCATCCTGCACAGCAGACAACAAAGCATTTTGGTGACCATATTCTGAGCAGCATCGATTTGGCTTCGTCTCGCAGTCGGCATATTGGCAACAGTTAACAAGGAATCAAACCAGAAATGTTGAGAATTATTTGAATGAAAGAGATCTTAAAAATGACGAGGAGGTATGCAGTTTAATACAAAAAAATATCGAACTCCAGCTCCTTGCCAAAGGTCTACCCATTGGAAGCCGTCCATCAAATTGGGAATTTGGGAAAATCCTTCTACTAGAGGTCTTTCTTGGACAGATGCATGTATATGAAATATGAAAATAGTTCAATGACAGAAAGTGTCACGGGCCGAGGTCCTGGTCAGGCCCGGCCCTCGTCACGCGACCCACGAGACGGGTAGTTACACACACAGACGTTCCGTTTGCTCTTTCCATTCACCGTCCGAATTTTGGACCAAGCCCCACTGGCTTGTAATAAATACCGGCAGTCATGAGGTTTCTCTCTCCCCCTCTTTTCCTTTCCTCATTGGTTCTTACTTCGAGAAACTCATACTGATACGGATTTATTAGCGTGTCTCACTGAAGTCACAGGCGATTGTGACAGAAAGAATTGTTTGATTGAGACGTCTAACCCAGGCGTACGTGTGTTGACGTTTATGTACATTATTTGGAACTTTGAAAGAACAAAATTAAATATGAAATAACTCAACGTGTTGTCGTTATGATGTTTTGGAATCAAGAAAGCGAACATGTCATGATAAAATTGAACTTGTCAAATTTTCGCCAAGTCAAAAATTACAATGGCAACGTAGCCCCGATATCTAGTGGGACTAATGGTCGTATTTAAATCTTGATTGGACAATGCACGGGTTACATCTCCTGGTTGTCCATAGCAACCAGCAGGCTCTTTCCAGTTGTAGGAAGATAATTCTCTAATCATTCTACATATCTCTCTGTCCTCCTCCAGTTGTGCTCCATGGCACGTGATGTATGGGTCCTATGTGTGACTATCCACGTGACAAGTGGGGGCACTCTTCTGACACCAGTCTTCATCAATTTTCTCTTGTTTAATACATCAAAAAAAATGCAGCACATGCAAAGTCCAAAATGGAACGACGTGAAAAATGCATCGAAGAAGCTCGCAGACAAAAAGCTGAAGAGGAAGTAGCGCGCGAAGCTGCAATAACAAACCAACTCCTAGTCAACGCGCCCCTTAGATGGATACAAAGAGAAATCGACCAGCAAGACGCGTTGATGTAGCAATCTAAGCCGACTCCTATATCATAAGAAGATCAATGAACAGATTTCGGACCTTTTAATCAAGTTAAAGATCGAGAAAGCCTTGAGGGATGCAAAAACCTTGATTCTATGGAAGATGCTAGAGGCTGCAGTTGCACAAATGATAAAATGGGAGAAGAGTTGAATAGCTGTAAGCTCTTACTGCAATTCTTATGACATGACGTTAATCTTGTAGAGGACATTGTATGTGATGCATACGCAATGCCTGGAACACATTTTCATCCAGTAATTACCGATTCAGCATCTGGTGTGCAGCAAATCACACAAGAAGTGCTCCGCAAAAAGGTCAAAGAACTTAAATCCAAGTCAGAGTATGAAATGGCATTGCACACCAGCGGTTATCAATACAGCCAGAATGAATATGAGTCTGTAAAAGATCTGTTGTATATAATTGCGGTGACAGATATGAATGTACCCAAGAAAAAGGCTTTGGAGAATTTGAGCAGCGACCGCTAAGCGGCAAAAACTTGCCAAGTCCCTACCCTCTGGTGAGGTCGAGTCCGATGTTGAAGTTCCTGACGTGTCAGAGAAAAAAATCCAAGACAACCCTTGAAAAGCAATATGGTCTTGAATTGGCACGCTTTTTTTAACTTTTTGAAAGGATTTCTAAGTCAGAACAAAGTTGAAAAATAAACCTTATCTTGGACCCGCTAATTTTTGCTATGGGAGGTACATCAATGATCACCTCTAGCTATCACATGACCACAACGCGTACTTAAGCTACCTACCTATGTAAAGTGAGAAATTTGCTCGAGACATCGTTAACACATCACTTTGCGCACAGCTCGTTTAACATTGTCACTTCTGCAATACCTAGCCTTATTTAATCATTTAATATCAACAAGAAGCCTACTTACAGCTGATCAATTCCCAAGTGGAGTGCCCATTTATTGCTTTTGCCATAATGACGACCAACCGCGTTCAATCTATTTTACAGCTGATAGCTGATGAATACCATCAAATGTCCGTTGATGATATGGCCTCAATTATTACGCAAATGTCAAACATTGCAAGTAATAGAATACCGGAGATCGGGGGAGATAAACGCGAATCGTTCAGGAAAATAAAAGCTGCACTAAACGCTTCGACCAGAAATATCGCCAAATGTGAGAAGAACCTTGAAGTTGTATTAAATACCGAGCAGGTTTCGTATAGCGAACCATTAATCCCCAATCGTCGCCCTACTTACGAAGACGTCTGCCACATGGGCGGAACTAATTGGGGTGAAGGTTATAACTCAATAAAGCCCACAGAACTCTTAAAAAAGATGATGGATGAAGCTGGGACGGAGCATGAGAAGAAGGAAAGTATCCTAATTGTTTCTTTTCTCATGAAATCCGTATTTCATAGCCGCATTGTGCCAACAATTGTAAAACTTTTACATGAGGCAAATGAGTCGCAATTGGTGAATAGCTTACCGGAAGTGAATGCCAATGAAAGAAACGGCACAAATCCAGAACTGCTGAGGACGACTCTTCGGAACTGGCAGCGGATTTGTGATATTGAGACAAATCACAACAAAGGCATACTTTTGACATCAGATATTCGAGCCCGCCTACTGCATTTGGATGTTTTAAATGATTGGGAAAAGGTAATACTTG
Organism: Chrysosphaeria jannelii; assembly: GCA_020002325.1. Lineage (NCBI taxonomy): Eukaryota > Fungi > Ascomycota > Sordariomycetes > Ophiostomatales > Ophiostomataceae > Chrysosphaeria > Chrysosphaeria jannelii. The sequence continues at coordinate 4,545 of JAGKRY010000175.1, read as the reverse complement.
ATGTCAATAAAGGGAATGAAAGCTCTCTACGAAGCCATTATGTCGAAACCGGGCAAGCGGATGGTAATGCCGTTAATGACACGATATTGACTCTAGCTAAAAAAACGCTTCTTGATGCGTTGAAATTCTATCTTAATAAGAAGGCTTTCAACCAGAAAATTCACCGCTATGGCTATTTGGCTGCTCTTGTGGAGGCTCTTGGTAATGGTGCTGTTTTGTTTTGCTCTCCATCGTCATTGCAAAAAACTGCTGCAGTGTACTGGCCAGATTTGAGTCAAAAAGACCGCTTAAAAGCTTTTAGAGATGGGATTAAACGCTTTTTCAGTTTGTACCCAAGCTACAAAACGCCTGTAGCTTTAGTGTCTCGTTTTGTTGTGCAACCATTGTTATCAAGACAAAAATTTCCTACGTCAATTGCGATTTATCAACTCTTTAGCGATATACCTAGTGATATGGACGAGAAGCTAGGAACCAAGTTGATGCTGTACCTGACGGAAGCAGATATTGGTAACACTGAAGCGAATAGATTGGTGGATCCTGCTGGTCTCATCGACGAGACGTCTGAGTCGGGTGATGAGTCTTCCGATATGTTTGAAGACAGCAGAAACTCAAACTTGTCTGATGTCCGCCAAGGTTGTAAGTCCAAAAAATGCTGAATTATGTTGTGCAAACCAAAACTAACATATGCACAAACAAGATGCGTCATCAATAGAGGATCACGCGTGGGGGGGAAGCTTGTTAAATGCAGCTGTAGACCAGGCTAATAAGACTCCAGCTTCTGCACCGGTAGTACCATCAAGTCCTCTATCTGAAACTGAGTTTTATGTTCCTCCAGAAGTAAGAGATAGCCAACTGAGCCAGCAAAGCTTCCCACCTGGACAAGGAATGCCAAGGATAGTAGTTTCAAAGCGTTCGTATGGAATGGTGTCGCTAGATGATCCGTATCCCCAACATCGCCCACGCAGAGGAACTGGATCAAGCTTTTAAGGAAATAGTATAATTATAAAGAGCGACAATGTGGATCTGTGTTTGGTTGTTAGTTGCATGGCTCCATTCTTATTTTATTTTATTTTTCTTTTCTATGTACGTCCTGAGAGGAGGGAACGCTCCTCCAGGTCACGTGCATGCACCGGGCATGGCACGAGATAGAAGCAACAGACCAACACCAAACCCACACCTCTAGAGACAGGCCGACGTCACCGCTCTAAGAGAAAAAAAGAGATGGGAATGGCAGGACACCTAAGATGCGCGAGAGAGGAGATGCCCGTCACTGGCGACGAGCCCAGTGAGTGAGAATAAGGCCTCTGCTGTCACTAGAGACTGTGTAGAGCGTATCTGCCGAGAGGCGCCTTCCCAGGTGCCGGACCTAGGGAGGCCGAAAGTGAAAGGAAAAGTGTGTGTATCATCTAAATTAAGCCCAAAGGACCATAAAACATCTCCTAGGCTCTCNTAATTATAAAGAGCGACAATGTGGATCTGTGTTTGGTTGTTAGTTGCATGGCTCCATTCTTATTTTATTTTATTTTTCTTTTCTATGTACGTCCTGAGAGGAGGGAACGCTCCTCCAGGTCACGTGCATGCACCGGGCATGGCACGAGATAGAAGCAACAGACCAACACCAAACCCACACCTCTAGAGACAGGCCGACGTCACCGCTCTAAGAGAAAGAAAGAGATGGGAATGGCAGGACACCTAAGATGCGCGAGAGAGGAGATGCCCGTCACTGGCGACGAGCCCAGTGAGTGAGAATAAGGCCTCTGCTGCCACTAGAGACTGTGCAGAGCGTATCTGCCGAGAGGCGCCTTCCCAGGTGCCGGACCTAGGGAGGCCGAAAGTGAAAGGAAAAGTGTGTGTATCATCTAAATTAAGCCCAAAGGACCATAAAACATCTCCTAGGCTCTCCTACATGCATATCGCGTGTTGGTTGTTTACGTAGTTGCATATCTACATGCATATCACCCATATGCATGGAGCCATGCAACTATGTAACAGCCAACACAGATCCACTAACCAAAGCAGGTAAGGTGTGGGCGGTCCCCAAACCGCAACCAGTCCTGTCAAAGTGGGTCCCGAGCCGTTCTGGGCTAAGTGCTTCCAGCAATANGGATCAAGCTTTTAAGGAAATAGTATAATTATAAAGAGCGACAATGTGGATCTGTGTTTGGTTGTTAGTTGCATGGCTCCATTCTTATTTTATTTTATTTTTCTTTTCTATGTACGTCCTGAGAGGAGGGAACGCTCCTCCAGGTCACGTGCATGCACCGGGCATGGCACGAGATAGAAGCAACAGACCAACACCAAACCCACACCTCTAGAGACAGGCCGACGTCACCGCTCTAAGAGAAAAAAAGAGATGGGAATGGCAGGACACCTAAGATGCGCGAGAGAGGAGATGCCCGTCACTGGCGACGAGCCCAGTGAGTGAGAATAAGGCCTCTGCTGTCACTAGAGACTGTGTAGAGCGTATCTGCCGAGAGGCGCCTTCCCAGGTGCCGGACCTAGGGAGGCCGAAAGTGAAAGGAAAAGTGTGTGTATCATCTAAATTAAGCCCAAAGGACCATAAAACATCTCCTAGGCTCTCCTACATGCATATCGCGTGTTGGTTGTTTACGTAGTTGCATATCTACATGCATATCACCCATATGCATGGAGCCATGCAACTATGTAACAGCCAACACAGATCCACTAACCAAAGCAGGTAAGGTGTGGGCGGTCCCCAAACCGCAACCAGTCCTGTCAAAGTGGGTCCCGAGCCGTTCTGGGCTAAGTGCTTCCAGCAATAAAATTATGTCTGCACGTACCAGACAATGACCACCTCCCGAAGGGCATAGGACGCTTGGAGGCAATGGTCTTCAAGAGTGCGTGGAAAGGGGTCCCCGGACAGTGTCCATAGCGTCGGTCGGGGGCACGAAGGCACATGCAGGTGTGTCAAACGTGTGTTGATAGTGCTGGTGACCAGACGTGGTGGTCCATGGCTCCATTCATATTGGCGATATACATGTAGGAGAGCCTGGGATACGTTTTATAGTCCTTTAGACTTAAGTTTTAGATTATCGCACATACACTTTCTTTCGTCATAGTACCTCCAATGTCTAGTGCTAGGGAGGTCCTCCTCTCGGCAGATTTGTTCTGCACCTCTTGTGCATGGTAGGGGCTAGGAGGTCACGTGTAGGAGCTGGTAGAGGACCGTGGAGGTCACGTGGGGGAGATTAGATAAGGACAGGCGGGTATCAGGTACACGGGGCACGCGTCAGGGCAGGACAATCAACATCATCAGCAGCAGTTACAGTCCCGCCAGTTGGGACACCTCTCACTACCTACCCATGTAGCTAAGCGCTCATAAACTTTTCATAATTTCCACGAAAGCTTTCCTTTTTTGTCTTTTATGAACACTTCTATCCACTTAATCCCTACCATTTTTTTTTCGCCTGTTCGTTCATTAAAAAAAAAAAACTTTACTTTTACTTCTATACCTCTTACAACCCTTATTTTCCACCCCAAGTCCGAATAACGACAAATTTTCACTTCAAAATGCCTTCTTCTGAAGTATTTGTCTCAATTTTTCTGTTTACTATGAACGATAATGGATCATTCAACATCAAATTAGAGGATATTCAACAAATTCATTGCTCTCGTCAGTTCAACTTCTTGTCTTTGAATTTAATTGATTGCTAATAAATGCATCTAGGGAGGGAAATATTGCGTGAATGTAAAAGGCTGTTCGAGTTTCTTTTGTTATATTCCCAGGAGTCAGAAGTGGACGGAGTTTTGATCCATAATATTTCGAAGACCAAAAGCATTTTTTTTCAAGGTGAAAATCATCAGGACGGTACGTTGCACCTATTTACGCGTTTACATTGTCTAACCACCATATCTAGACTTTATTGAAATTCTTTGTGATATGTTGTATGAGATGCAAGCAATGTCGGAAATATCATACCAATCATTGCCTCGACCCTCGACCCAACTTGCCTTACCCGAACCAGTGCCACAACAAAAGGCACTGAAAACTGTATCATCGCAACGTTCACTGGCAACACAACAGTCCTACGAAGGGTTCGGATCGGTCCCTAGTTCACAACTCTCTATATGTAGAGATGAAGATTTTGCTTCCAGTTCATTGCCGAGTTCCAACAGACCCCTAAAGCGCTCTCGCGCAAATACATCTAGTTCCATATCTTACCCTGTAGTTGGCCGCTCTACCTCGCCAATATCTAATTTTATCGGTCGTACTGAGCCTTTACAGCTCGGTGGGTCTGGAAAAAATAGCTTATTGTGTAAGTTGATATTTTTCTATTTTTAGGCATTGTATGCTTTACTAATTACCCACCAAAGACCAACGCTGTGCCAAATATGCTCCGAGGAAGTATGCCGACATTTGTGCCTTCATACGAGAGATCAGAGAAGCCTGCCCGCATTGCTTCTATCTGTATGCCACGAGGAACGAGGAAACAATTACCAGACATTGGCCAGGTGGTGTTCCTGTAAGGTTCTGTCGTTCTAGGCCTGTGATGATGGAACAATGCTGTAATTGGCCTTTGGATG
>JAGKRY010000016.1:0-203287 GCA_020002325.1 Chrysosphaeria jannelii | reverse complement strand
TTTGAGTTCAGAATTGCCCACTATAGCTAAATACTTCTCACTCTGTGACAGAATGTTTGATATTGTAGGCTGCGTAGGGGCTTTGTTAAGGCTGAACTCTACCCGGGCCCATTGGGCTAGTTCGGCTTGACTTTTTGAAGAGCGTTGATGCTCCAAACAAATTAGTTTTTTATGTTCATTTGTCAGGTTTCCATGGTGAACTTTCTCTTGTCCCTCCCGTAGAATTATATTAATGGTTGCCTGTGAGATTTGAGGGATAGAAAACTTCTCCATAGCCCACTGTACTAGTTCTATTTGTGTGAGGGTAGGCCCACGTTCAGCTCTCTCTAAAATCTGCCTGCGCATTGCAGCAGACAGCTTCTTGTCCGTGTGGCTTTTGGCATTGTATGTTAATGAAGTAGAATTCCGTATGTAAATCAGCACAAACAACTTCATGAAGCTATGTCACTAGGATTAATAAGCCCATACATAACCATCACGTGAATCTAAATGGCAAAATCATTAAATTTATACCGTGTGTTATTTTATATTTTTGGGTCAAACCGGCGGTATAAATTATAACAGGTTCTACTGTACCTCTATTTTTGATCCTTCTTTTTCTTTCTCACGTGATGTATACGTCACTTTCGGTTTCCTTGATGTAAATTCCTCCCTAGTTTGAAAAGAACTTGAAAAGGCCACATCCAATAGAGTGGACTCCGCGTTAACACGAAAAATGAAAACACCACAAAGTACTAAAATAGCGAAGCTGGAAAGCCTCCCTTTGGAAATTTTGCTGGCCATATTCCAATATATGCCAGCAAAGGACGTATTCTCCTCTATTTGCAATGTCTCCCATACCATGAGGGATGTTGCAAGTTATCCGTTATTATGGCGTTATTTCTTGCAGAGTGACTTCAAGTACCATGGAGACGAAGCTATCGCCCTGTTGAAGAGCAAAGATACATCCAATGTTGATTGGAAGAGTGCGTGGTTAAAGAAAAAAAAGGAAGAGAAAAAAATAGCTCGTCATTTTGAGCAGATGTTAACAGCTGCTCCTGAAGATCGGGTGGAGCATATTCTGCCTATTATGCAAGCTGGAATAGAGTCAAGGGAGTATATAGAGAAACAGTCGAGACTTGGATACTCCGAAAAGTACGATTGGGTTGATGGAACTGTTCTCCAGGAGCCAGAACAAATAGTTCACAAGACGATTTTGGACAAGTATAAAGTTTCCGAGGAAGACGATCATGACTGTATTGACCGTGGATGCTACTATTATGATGATCTCCAAAAAAAGTTTAAAGTTTCATCAAACTGCTGTAAAGTACGGGAACAAAACGTGGACTATGATCCTTTTATCAAAAAGGCATTCCGTGACAAGAGTATGTTGTATTCTCGATGGAAAATGATTTTCTAACTAGACAAGACCCTACGCTCCTTCGTGCATCCATTATATCTGATGTACACGGGCTTCATAATTTCCCCTTGACAAAAGAAGCCATGGTAAAAGACCCCTATTCTTTAACAAGACAACATTTTTCCGACGAGTGTCTTTTGAATTTGAATCGCGGCCATGCTATACAAGAGTGGGCGCTAATCTATAAAATACCTCATTCTTTTAAAGGTCTTTTACGGGCCGTGGCCTCTTTCGATCTCTTGGCTAGTGGCCGTATTTTATCAAGCCTAGATGAGGCAGAGGCTATTATGAACAATATCGTTCAGAAAATACTGCTTGACATTCCCAAGTTCAAGATGTCTTCATTGCGAAAAAAGGCACAACTCGTTCTGGAATGGGTGCATGAAAATCTATGGAGGGAGATTGTTGATGAATTCGAAGAGCCACCTCTTGGCTCTCACTTTTTGTTCCATGTCCTCCATTTCAAGTCGGATGCCATCAATATCATAGCCACTATTGCCTATATCCTTATTTGCCAAGGGCTAGGCTTGAGCATGTTTTATACGCACAGCGGTGCTGGCGCCTATGCTATTCTCCTTGCGCCAGATGGTGTTAAATACGACGATGAGCCGACAAGCAGCGACCCGCTCCCAATGGTGGAGCCAACCATGTTTGACCCACAGTCAGATGGGGACCATCTTGACATTTTATATGTGAATGTTCCTACAAAAGAATTTGCCACCCTTAGAAAGGGCTGGCTTTTTGATGAGAGCCAAATGGTTGATAATGCGGCCAGATATTACTCTAGTCTCCATGCACATCGATCTCTGCATCTTCGGCCGCACCCCACGATTTCCGTCTTGGAAAGCATCGCCTTCTTTTTATTCACTGGCATCACTAGCCATGCCTTGTATCGATGCAGTGACTACTACCATAGGAACTCCTTCGAGCTCGAAACCTATCTGGAAAACGGGCCAGGTCGTTCCATGAGAGATCGAAAATTTTCCCTTGAAGCGCATTCCCAGCTCGATGATGCTAATAGCACATTGAACTGTGCCGCCACATCGCGGGGTCTTGCATGGTTTCAATTTTTTTCAATGGCAAAAGCGCTTCATATCGAGAACGGTGCTTTTGATCGGCTTGAGAATATCCCCTCCACCATGATGGCGATTAGTAGCCATGTTTTCAATAATTGCAACAGTGATTATCTGCTCTTCGAAAAATATGTTCTTCCGGTGTATGAACAGTATCGAGCAATAAATCCAACCTTGGATGACTACAATGTCAGCCTCGGGAGCTTTATGGAAAGAGTAAAAGACAATGCCAAGACACCTCGAGACCAAGAAGAGCTGGGCGATGATGTAAAGTACCGCAAGGGCCAGATTCTGCGCACAGAGGATGGCAGGTATGGCGTGATTCTAGACTGGTCACGGACGCTTTACTATGTGATAAGCACGCACTCTTCGGCTAGAAATGCTTCCATGATTAGGGCCGCACCAAAAGAACACCCCGGCCCTTATTATTGCGTACTATTTTTCGATAAATCGACCGATGCATTTGAATATAGTCCCACCATTGAAGTGGTGACATCGCCATCGGTCATACCCCGAGATTTTTTCTATGGTTTTCATGACAAGTTTCGTACATTTGACCCGAAAACATGCAGGTTTATACCAAAGGAAGAAGAAGTAGTTGAGGACGAAGAGGTTACCCGGGAAGACGATGGAGAAGATAAGGGAGTGCATTACATTACAGACCCAAACTTTACGTATGATATTTTGGATCCATGCGGATGGGGGGATCGACATGATGAAATGCTGTCTAAATATAAGAGGCATAAGAAGATCACAGAGTAAACTACTTTTATTTATTTAAATTCCATATCAACAACTCACCAACCCTACCTCTTCCTATGCAAAACTTGTGCTATAAGGACTTCGTCCCATATGATAAGATGCATCAACTCCAAGTTCTGTGAAGAATTATAAAGCCCGTGTATATCAGACATAATGGATGCACGAAGGAGCGTATGGTCTTGTCTAGCTAGAAAATCATTTTCCAGGGAGAATACAACATACTCTTGTAATGGAATGCCTTTTTGATAATAGGATCATAGTCCACATTTTGCTCCCGTACTTTACAACAGTTTGATGATACTTCAAACTTTTCTTCCACACGGTCTTCAGGAGCAGCCGTTAACATCTGCTCAAAAAGACGACCTGCTTTTTCTTCCCTCTTTTTTCTCTTTAACCATGTACTCTTCCAATCAACATTGGATACACCTTTGCTCTTCAAAAGAGCATAAATGCCATCTCTATGGTACTTGAAGTCGTCTTGCAAGAAATTACGTCATAATAATGGATAACTTTCAACATCCCTCATGGCATGGGAGACATTGCAAAAAGAGGAGAATACGTCCTTTGCTAGCACATTTTAGAATTATAGACAAGAGTTACATCACGTGAGAAAGGCGAGGAGGGGAGGACGAGAGGAGGAAAAGGAGGGGAGGGGAGAAAAAAGTCGAAGGTGTGAAAGCAAAAATGGTGTGATAACGTCGGGGTTGGACACTGCCCCACACCCAACCCATGCCTACATAACCAATAAATGGCTTTCCTCCTTTTCATTTTGACAACGTTACATTTTTTCGTTCTGTCATGACAGTTGTCTTGTAAAGAAAGGGCATGAGGAGCTTGTACGCCAAAGAAATAACAAACAGTAGTTCCGTAAAAGGCACAAATCGTCATGGGATTAGAAGGTTTACCTCTCGAGGTTTTGTTACAGATATTTCGATATATTCCATCCGAAGATGTCTTCTCTCTTTGTAGAGTTTCTCGCTTCTTTCAAAGCGTTACGGATTGTTCATCGTTATGGATCTTTTATTTGCAAACAGAGCTCAAGTATCATAGCAAAGAGGCTGAAGAGCTCTTTCGTTGCAAAGACAAGACGATTGACTGGAAGAAGATTTGGATAGAAAGAAAGAAAAGGGATTTGGAAACAGTCCGCCATTTTGACGCTCTTTTAAAGGTTCCTCGGCACCAAAGTCTCGAACATTATGTGGCTATAAATAAAAGAGGCATAGAGGCAAGAGAGGTTTTAGAGAAGCAATCCAAGGAAGGATATTCTAGAACGTACGATTGGGTGGATGGGTGCATCTCTAGAGCAAAGCATGGCCTTTTCCAAGAACACTTGGGTGAATATACACTCCGTAGGGAAGAAGATGATCATGGGTGTTTTGCACAACGGTGCTATTATTATGACGAATCGACCCGGCAGATTGCCGTTAAGCCAACGTGTCGAAAGATGCGGAAAGGAGATGAGGACTTTGATCCTTCTCTTCAAAAGATTTTTTATGATACAGGTATTTTCTATATTCTGAAAGATGCCCGAGCTAATTAGAAAAGATCTTTCATTTATTCGGGCTACCATTATTTCACAGGTAGATGGGCTTCATAACTACTTCTTGACACAAGAGGCCATAGCCAAGGATCCGCATTCTTTGTCAAGACAATATTTTTCCAACAAGTGCCTTTTGAACTTGAATCGTGGCTTTGCTGTGGAAGAATGGGCTGAGATCTATAAGACACCTCTTTCATATGATGGCCTTTTACGTGCTGTGGCCTCTTTCGATCTCTTGGCTAGTGGCCGCATTTTATCAAGCTTGGATGAGGCAAAGTCTATTATGGACGCCATTGTTCAGCAAGTACTAGCAGACATCCCCGAGTTCAAGTTTTGTTCATTGCGGAAAAAGGCACAGCTCGTTTTAGAATGGGCCCATGAAAATCTATGGCAGAGGATCATCAATAATTTCCGAGAAGCATCTCTTGGCTCTCACCTCTTGTTCCATGCCCTCAACTTCAGGGCCGACATTAGCAATACTATGGCCACAATTGCCTATATTCTTGTTTGTCAAGGGCTCGGCCTAAGTATGTTCTATACATACAGTGGTGTCAGTGCATATGCTATCCTCGAGGCTCCAAAAGGCGTTGACTTTGACGATCAGCCAGAGGACCGTACTCACCCTCCTAAAGAAGATGGTCGTCTCGATAGGCTCTATGTCAGTGTCCCTACGCGAGAAATTTCTGCTATGAAGAACGGCCTAGTTTTTGGAGAGACCTTGGCAGTGTCAAGGTCGCGTGGGTATTACTATGAATTACCTAACCATTTGCTCCAGCACCTTCAGCCCTATCCTACATTTTCCGTCTTGGAAAGTATAGCCTACTTTGTAATGGAAAGTTTTTCTTCTGTGGGCTATCGGACTAGTGATTATAACATGGATGTGGCCGCTGAGCTCAATGCATTTTTGGAGCATACGCCTGGCCGCTCCATGAAGCACCGAAAGTGCACACACGAGGCAAGAGCCCAGCTTGACGATGTTGATCAAATAATGAATGTAAAGGCAGTGATCCAAGGTATGTCTTGGTTTAATTTTTTCAAAAAGGCAGCAATGCTGCATCGGGAGACGAGCAATGAAGACGGAGATGATCAGATGCGTATGGGATTTATAAAGATCGGGGGTAGTGTTCTCTATGAAGAGCATAGTGACTGCTTTCTCCTTGAAAAGTATGCCATTCCTGTGTATCAGGAGCATTTCCAGGGGGATATATCCATGAAGGAACTTGGTTTTAACCATTTGGATTTTATAAAAACGACACAAGAGAAACAGATGAGACCTCGTCCCGAAGAAGTGCCTGGTGAAGATGTCGTCTATCGTAAGGGTCAAGTTTTACGCAAAGAAGATGGAAGCTATGCCCTTGTTCTCCGTTGGATGCGAACGTTGGAAGACCTTGATGTAGGTTTCGCTCATGGGAACTTTGATAACTTTAGGAGAGCCCCCGAGCAGCATCCCGGCCCATTTTATTCTTGCAAAACGGCTCGCGTAGCCACCTACGCCAGAGAAGTGCTGGAATACAGACCCAACATTAAAGTTGTGACCTCTCCCAAGGAAGTGCCGAGGGTATTCTTCCATGGATGTGAAGACATGTTCCGTACGTTTGATCTAGAAACGTGCAGGTTTATACCGCGTGAAAAGTTTTCTTGATGTGAGGGATATAGCATCCTGTATGTAGCTTTCTTAGTTTTTATTCTCAATATGCACTTTATAATTGGCTTAAATCTAATGGGACACTGCTGCCCCGTCCTGCCCGATAGCGCTTCGCTGTCCCGGTAAACGGTCGCACCACGGGGAACTTATCTTCCGTGACAAACTTGTAACGCGAATCATGGACAACATAGCGAGCTGCCTTTTCCTTCTGCACCTCAACAGCTCGCGGAGCCGCTGTCTTGGCCGCGCCATTCGTTGGCGCCAGCGTGTACAGCGACGGATCTAACAGCGATGCACGCCCGGGACCTGCAGAACTCGCAGGCCCTGGCGGCGCAGCCGTAGGCGACGTGACCATATCCACCATGGACACCCGCGGTTCTGACGGCGGCGGTGGCGGTGGTGGAGGGGCAGAGGATGCAGGGGGCGCAGGAGGGGGTCCTGGGGGAAGAGACGGGGCGGGAGACGCTGCCGAGACCACTACAGGTGGTGGAGGGGGCCGTGAGGGGGCATTGATGATGGGAGGAGGTGCCGGGGCGTGTACACGGGCTGTTGGGACAGAGGGGGCGGCCATGGACGGCACGGGAGGTGCCGAAGACGGCGGAGGAGGGGGCGCTGATGGGGGTGCTGCAGGAGGCGCAGGGGGTGCAGGGGGCACGGGCGTGGATCTACCGGGTGAGGGACCCGTCGAGGAGGGCGCTGTGTTGACGAGAGACGCACGGGGCGAGTTGTGGGCCGAGACATGGGCCGAAGAGGGTTTTTTAGGCTTTGGAGGAGGGGGTTTCTTGCCTAGAGGCACTTTCAGCGACCCAGACGACTTTTTTACGTTGGCCATGTGTGCAGGGAGTGCCGGTGCCGGTGTAGACGGCGCAGAGGAGGGCAGAGACGGTGCTGATGACCGTGGCGGCGCCGGAGCACTTAGATATGACGGGTTTTCGGCTGCTTTTGTTAGCCAGTTTTCTTTCTTTTTTTCCCTTCATTTTCAGCCATGCAAGACCTACCTCCCGTGTTGATTCCACCCCCCGTCTTCTTGAGCTTCGGCATGCCCCCGGCGAACAGCCCTGCGAGCTGTGGCGGCCCGTCACTGTCGACGACATTGCTCGCGGCTCTCGACCTCGCAGCAGGCGTTGCTGGCGTTCCTCCCGGCACTGGCGGCGCCCCGATGCCCCCCGGAGCCCCTGGTATCGGCGGGGCACCCCCTGGACGGCCTCCGGCTCCGCCAGCGGGCCCCACAACCTTGCCGAGTGCCGGTGACGACCGGTCGTTTGTCACCGTCTTTTTCAGGGCCTTTCCCTTGTTGATTTGGCCCAAGAGCGCCCCCATGTTCGGAGACGGCGCCGCAGCGGACTTTGCGCCAGCACCGGGAAGCGGCGGCGGCGGTGGCGGCGGTGGCGGCATCTTGTTTTCTGTCGTCTGCCTGTCGCCCTCCGAGAGCTGTCTTATGTCACCCGGCACGTGGTGCGCATGTGATTGCCCCGTGACTGCGACTCGGTGACGTCATGGGAGACCCCCACTAAAAAGTGAAAAAGTGGATCATTCTCGTTGGTGCTGGCGAAAGAGGCGTGCTATGAACTCTCCGTCTGCACGGCTTCTACGCCGGCTCTGCGGCTCCGAGGCGCCGAAGCTGGCGAGGTGCGCTGCGGGGCAGGTCCGCGGGCTAGCAGCCAAGCGAGGGGGCCGTCTGACGCGCTCCAACGAGAGCGACTGGCAGCAACGCAGCGATATTTTCCCGGAAGACAAATCGGCAGAGTATGCCAAGTATCCGCTGGTGACATCGCGGGAGCTGCGGTCCCGGAAGGAGAGACCACGGTGTGTCAAGATGCTGATGCGGGATTTCATCGAAGACAGCCTGTACAACCCGAATTATGGCTATTTCTCGAAACAAGTCGTCATTTTTTCGCCGGGCGAGGAGCCGTTTCCCTTTCGCGAGATCAAGGACGAGCCCACGTTCCACCGGATGCTGGGCCATCGTTTCACACAGTTTGAGGACGCACTGGACGCACAGGACGTGGCCAGGGGAGGCGTCCCGTCGGAAACAAGACAGCTTTGGTACACGCCCACAGAGCTGTTCCGGCCGTTCTATGGCGAGGCCATTGCCCGGAATCTGGTCGCCAACTATATGCTGACGTCGTATCCCTACCATGACCTCATTATCTACGAAATGGGCGCCGGACGCGGTACGCTGATGCGTAATATCCTCGACTATCTGCGTGTGCACGAGCCCCATGTCTACGAACGCACACGCTACAAGGTCATTGAGATCTCCTCGAGCCTCGCCGCCATCCAAAAGGGCCAGCTGCTCTTAGACACTACGCTTCCATCGTCTTCGGATGCCGCCTCAGCGGCCATGGCAGGAGGGCATGCGGCTCGCGTGGACATTATCAACCAGTCCATTTTTGACTGGTCACAAACAGAACACGCTCCCTGCTTCTTCCTCGCCTTTGAGGTCTTTGACAACTTTGCCCACGACGCCCTGCGCTACGACCTCGACTCGGAGCAGCCCCTCCAGGGCGTCGTCCTCATCACCGAAAGCGGCGACATGTATGAGTTTTACGAGCCCAACCTCGACCCCGAGGTCGCCCGCTTCCTCCGCGTCCGCCAGGCCGCCACCAACGGCCAATACCCCCTCCCCTACCCTGGCAATAAGTTCCTCCGCATGCTCCGCCACCAGTCCCTCCCCTTCTCCCCCAACCTGAGCCCGCCCGAATACCTGCCGACCCGTCTGATGGCCTTCTTTGACGTCCTCGAGAAGCATTTCCCTGCGCATCGTCTCCTCACGAGCGACTTCCACGCCCTTCCCGACGCTATTAAGGGCCTCAATGCCCCCATTGTGCAGACGCGGTACAAGCGACGGCCCATCCCCGTGTCGACGCCGCTCGTCCACCAGGGCTTCTTTGACATTATGTTCCCCACCGACTTTCGCGTTGTTGAGCCCCTGTACGCCGCCATTACCGGCAAGCTGTCACACGTCTCCTCTCACGAGCAGTTTATGCGACAATGGGCTCGCATAGAGGAAACAGAAACACGCAGCGGCGAGAATCCATTGCTGTCCTGGTACGCCAACGCCAGCGTCATGTTCACCGTATCATAGAATAAAAAAAAAGAAATTATAATTGTAATGCCTCGAGCTTTTCCGATAACCATGCATCGGCACCGGTAACGGCCTTGTCCAGATTCTCCGGTATCGTGCCATCGCCCTGGCTCGTTGCACCCTTACCACCAGCACCGCCACCAATAATCCTGCTTACCTCGCCCGTCCAGTCGGCTGCCGACACCCCCTTGGCGGCCAGGTCAGTGCCCACATACACACCGTGCGACACGCCCGTCGTCTTGTCGCCTGAGAAGATGTAGACGGACCGCGTCTTGTCCTTGCTCTGAAAATGCTTCAGCACTGCAGACACCGTCTTCTTGTTCGCCGACACGGGCACATGCCCAACAAACACCTTGCTCTCCTTGTTCTCGGGCTTGGCAAAGTACGCCTTGACCGCGTCCAAGGCCGTCTTCTGCTCGGCCTTTTCCTTGGCCTTTTGCTCTGCCACCATGGCCGTCTGGATGGCGGCCACCTGCTTCTTCAAGTGGTCCTTTTCCAACATGGAAATCGCCACTTGGTTCAGCTTCACCTGGCTCGCCTTCACGGCCGCCTCCTTCTCGGCACCGCTCGGCTGCTTCTCCAACGCATCCAAGTACTCACCAAATGCCTTGGCCTCGAGCTGCGCCGCCTGCGCTGCCTTGCCTGTGAACGCAACAATCCGACGAATGCCCTTGGCAATGCCATTTTTCTCGACAATCACTAGGTGCTTTATCTCGTCCGTCGTGCCCACGTGCGTTCCACCGCAAAACTCGACGCTGTACTTGCGCCACTCGGGGTTCCTGGGCGTCTTGAGCAGCTCATCCACGTCAACACCCACCGACACCACACGAACAGGATCCGGATAGGTCTCGCCAAACACGGCACGCACACCTTCAATCTCTTGGGCAAGCGCAAGCTCGACATCCTTGTAAAAGACACGCAGCTTCGCCTCAATGGCCGCATTCGCATGGTCCTCAATCTCGGCAATCTTCTCGTCCGAAATGTCCGTCTTGTACGAAAAATCAAACCGCAGCTTGTCCTGGTCCACCAACGAGCCCCTCTGGTTGATCTCGTCGCCAAGGACATGGCGCAGCGAGTGATTCAAGACGTGTGTGCCCGTGTGATTGTTGCGGATCAGCTGCCGACGATCGTTGTCGTATTCGCACGATACTACATCGCCAGTTTTCAGCACACCACTCTCAAGGTACCCATGGTGCAGAGCATAGCCGCCCCTTTCTTGCACATCGTGCACCCGGAACGACGCTGCCGTCCCAATGAATATGCGCCCAATGTCGGCAACCTGGCCACCCGACTCGGCGTAAAAGTTGGTCTTGTCCAGCAAAAGACCCATAGGCGTGTTGGGCGCCAGGCCGTCTGTCGACTCGGCAAAGCCAGACTTTGTGTAGATGAGCTGCAGCTTCCCCGAGAATCCGTCCTTGCTAATTGGCAAGTACTTGCCATTCGAGTCTGTCTGTGCAATATGGCGTTTATTTAGCTCCGCCGTATCATGCATCGACAGCTCGGCAAACGTCTTTGTCTCCTCCTTGACCGATTTGGACGCCTCACGGGACTTTTCACGGGCCGTTTCCACCTCGTTTTCATCGATAGAAAGGCCTCGCTCCTCAGCCATGAGCTGTGTAAGGTCAATGGGGAAGCCAAACGTGTCGTACAGACGCCAGACGTCTGCACCAGCAAGCTTTGTGCTCTTCTCCTTGATGGCAGCCGTTGCGTACTTGCCAAACTGCAGCTCGCCCTTGTCGAGCGTGATGGCAAAGGCCTGCTCCTCCTCGTCGAGAATTTCCTTGATGTCGCTCTGCTTCCTGGCAATCTCGGGGAACTGATGGCCCATTTGTTCAACAAGAGTAGGTAGAATCTGCGAGAAAAAGGAGCCAATCTCGACATTTAAGTACTTGCGGGCATACCGGACGCCTCGGCGAAGCACGCGACGCACGACGTAGCCACGGCCCTCGTTGTTGGGCACCGCCCCGTCTGCAATCGAAAAGGCAAGGAGGCGGATATGGTCGGCAACAACACGGTAGGCCGTGTCGACGCCGTCCACGTCGTCTTTTCCGTACCTGTCCGTGTAGGCACGGGCGCCGGTGACCGTCTGGATACGCTCAAACAGGGGCGTAAAGATGTCCGTGGCGTAGTTGGAGACTTTGTGCTGCAGCGCCGAGACGAGTCGCTCGTAGCCCATGCCCGTGTCAATGTGTTTGTGGGGCAGTGGCTTGAGGGACTTGTCAGCTTGTCGGTCAAACTGCATAAAGACATTGTTCCAAATCTCGACAACAAGAGGGTCGTCTTGGTTGACGAGATGGGCAGCATTACGGCCACCGACCTTGTCATAGTGTACTTCGCTGCAGGGGCCGCAGGGGCCCTGGTCGCCCATTTCCCAAAAGTTGTCCTTCATGTTGCCAGGAAGAATATGGTCTTCAGGGACACCCACAGAGCGCCAGAGCTCCTTGGCCTCGAGATCAGCCTCGAGGTTCATTTTTGGGTTGCCCTCAAAGTACGTGACGTAGAGACGCTCAGGGTCGAGCCCGTAGACGTTGGTCAGCAGATCCCACGACATTTCCACGGCCTCTTTCTTGAAGTAATCGCCAAAGGACCAGTTGCCCAACATCTCAAAAAAGGTGTGGTGGTAGCTATCCTTGCCGACATCGTCCAGATCGTTGTGCTTGCCACCGGCACGGATGCACTTTTGGCTGTCGACAGCACGCTTCAGACCAGCCAACGGGTCTGTCTTGGCCACCGTGCCGAGGAAAATGGGCTTGAACTGGTTCATGCCAGCATTGGTAAACAGAAGCGTGGGGTCATTCAGAGGGACCACCGACGACGAGGGCACTGCTCCGTCAGCTCTGTGCAAAAGTAGCAACGCTGCCTACCAATAGTGTGGCCTCTCTTCTCAAAGTACTGCAAAAAGGTCTCGCGGACCTTGAGGCCTGTCCACGACGTAGCTTCGGTCATGGCTAGTGATGAGGAACGGCGCACGGTTCGGGTCGCAAGCAGAGCTGCGGTTCGCGTGCCAGAAAAGAACGTCGTTTTGGCAAAAACTTTGACAGTGCTGCCTATGCTGCGAAAAAAGCGACTAAAGATAGGAAAGGTACGTCATGGGGTACATGCTGTTCTTATCTTGGGTGCGGGGCAGGCAGTGGGTCCACTTCGCTCTTTGAGTCTAGAGAGTTCTAGCCAGTTGCGGTGACAGGGGTCCTTATATGTATGAAGACGCGACAGGCGCATCATCGTCAACCTCCTTCCCGTTCAGCGTCACCTGAACCTCAACACTCCCCACTCCGTGCTCTCGTTTTGCCCACAAAAAGGAAGGCGCTGTCGGCATAATGATAACGCCCTGATCGACAGGAAGGAAAGAGCGAGCATACCTTGAAAAAAAGTTAAAATAAAATAAGAAAATAAGAAAAAAAGGAAAGAAGATATGAACATATCCCCCACGGCACTGCAGGATCATGCTAGCAGTGCATTTGGGCGTGCTGGTGCACACCGGGGCTTTCTTCGCCGCTGCAAACGAAAAGCAAGCGAGCCACTCGAGAATGAGCGACTCTCCAAGCGATTTAACCAGCTGCAGCTCGGTATGACGGCACGGTTCTCTTTACAGAGCTAACACAGGACAGCTGATAAAAGCGACCCTCCGTCGATAGCCCCAGCGGATGGCATGCAACTTGACTCGACAGAGTACAAGGTGTACATCCATGACATGGACGCAGAGCTTGCCGACGACGAAGAGGAAAAGGCCCCATTGATATTGTCTTCTGCCATGGAAAATAATATCCGGGAGAATGCACGGGAGATCCTGGCATCCAACCGTCTCCGACTGGCTGTCCCCCGGCCAGTGCCACCAAAGAAACCGGCTGATATGCAAATGGTCCTCTACAGCCCACCAACGCCTTTCCCAGTGGCAGCAGCCTCTGAGCCCGTCGAGGACGCCATGGATCTTGATTAAAGCATAGCATTATTTTCTTTCTACATTACAAATGGTTTGCAGTTACTGTAGGTCACTTCTTACTTTTATTCCTTCCATTGCTCGTTTAGATCGTCATAATCCAATACATCTGCCTCTACATGCAAGCTCTTTAGCATCACTCCCATGGTAAACTGCTGCCAATCATTAGCGTCTTCAACCCCACCTCTTCCATCCCACCACTCACATCTTCATCATCTTCATCCTTTGCAGACGGTTCATTCATGGCCCGCCATGCCTTGAGTCCACCTGCATTCTGCACACGCCCTGCCACCACCGAAAACACCTCTTCTGCCGCCATTCGGCCGGCCGCACGCCACTTTTGCGTCAGTGCAGGAAGCTCATCACTGCTTTGCTCTTTTCGAGTCTTTTTCAAAGCTGCTACCGACGCCTCAATCCCATCCAAAACGCCAGGAACCGCGTCTAATTCTGCCGAGAACTTGTCTAGCACTTTCTCTAGAGATACTGGCGCAGCATGCGGCTGTTTACGGACCCTCGGTGACACGGATGTTTCGAGCAGAGTGGGTTTTCTTTGTGGCAGCTTTCTCTTGATGGCTGGCGACCGAAAAGGCCGTGAAAGCGCTTCGTTTGCGGCTTCAACACGCCTGCGCTTGGCTGCCGGTGTCACCATAGCTCTCTGAGATCCATCAGCGTTAGTGACTAGGTACGGCGTTGGTAAACAGACGTCTCCAATGGCTTCTCACCCCACGGCGACGAACACGTCAATGGCGTCACGTGCGTGTATGAAGAGAGCAAGAGAACATTTGTGCGCCGTTCTGGATCCTTCAGAGTGATGTCTCTTATTCTCTCCGATCGGAACACTACAAGCACGTCTATTTTTTTTCAAATTCTTCAGTGGATTGAGTCCATCAAACGAAACGTTTTAGTGCTGTTTCAATAAAGCGCCATGCGATCACAGCACGTGGGCGCAAAAACAACAAAAGAAAAGCAAACCTCAATGCAAGCCCAAAGAGGCTAGCTGACCATTAGATGCTCCTGCTGATCTCAGCGCGCGCAATGCAGAGCGCTCCCCATCTGGAAATGGAGAGCCCGCAAACCTATCCCATGCCACCTTCCGCTCCATGGAGCTTTGCCTGTAGCGGTAAAACCCCCAAAAAGCTTTAAAGTCCTATTTTTTAGTGCTTGCCGGTCAAATGTAAATAAGCTCCTGTAAACAAAAGAAACTAAAAAAAAGGAAGCCCACCAGGTGTGTCCGCCGGTACAGCAGCAGGCCCTGTGTGTAACGGCAGCCATCACCTTTGCTCGTTACGAGCCTCTGTCAGTCTCGCGTCACGGCGAAGCATCCTACTTTTTTTTGTTTTTGTTTTATTTTTTATTTTTTTTCGTTCTTTCCTCCATAAACATTGACGTCGACTGTGGCTCTGACTGGTCGGTAGCAGCTTCTCTTGTTCGGTTTCTCACCTTCCTGCTGGCGTCTTTTCGCCCGCATTGTTGTTGTTTTTTAAAAAAAAAAATTAAAAAAAAAGCTTTGCCATGTCGTCAGGAGGTCCCGTGGCACCAGAGTCCAAAAATGCATCGGCATTGACAACGCCAATGGAGTCTCTCTCGACGTGGGACGAAGTGCCAGAGAACAATCTGCCGCCATGGCGGTTCTGGCTGCTAAGCACTGGGTAGGGTAGGTCTTATCACATGGCAGGTGTCTGACAATAGTGTTGGTCTCGGGCTCTTTTTGGCCATGATGGACTCGTCCATTGTGGCTACCAGTCTGCTGACCATTGGCAGAGACCTCAATTCCTTTGACCAGATCAACTGGATTGCCCTGTCCTACACGCTGGCGTATCTGAGCTGCGCCGTCGTCTTTGCTCGCATTGCGGACATTGTAGGCCGTCGAAACGCCTATTTGTCTGCCTTTGTTGTCTTCTTTGGCTTCTCCATTGGCTGCGGCTTTGCACAGACGCTGCCCCAGCTGATTGCCCTGCGAGCCCTGCAGGGCATTGGCGGCTCTGGCCTGTACTCGCTGTCCATGATCATCTGGCCCGAAATGTCGCCCATGCACCTCAAAAGACACATTGCAGGGCTTGCCGGCATCGTTGTCGGCGCCTCGGGCGTGCTGGGGCCCGTCCTGGGCGGTCTGTTGACGCACTACACTACGTGGCGCTGGATATTCTGGATAAAGTAGGTTATAACGGCGTTTGCGGATGTCTCTGACAAGCAGTGGCCCTGTTGGCTTCTTTTCTATGCTCTTCTTTGCCCTGTCCTGGCCTGACAAGCGCTATGTGCCCGCCATTGAACGCCGTGCTTGGTCCTCGCTCGATGTCCTCGGCTCCTTCTTTTTAATTGCTGCTGCTGCTCTTGTGACGTTTGCCTTTCAAAACGCCGGCGAAAACCCCAACCAATGGGGCCAGGCCATCTTCCTAGCGCCCCTGCTAGCCGGTCTTGCTTGCTGGCTCGCCCTCTTTTTCTGGCAATACTTTGCTGAGCGTTCGTGTCCCCACATCCTCCCGGCATTCCCTCTCTACCTGTTCCGCAACCATGTCTATGCCTCGGCCGCTCTAACCACGCTCTTTATTGGCTTCCCCCTCTTTGCCATCATCTTTGCCCTGCCTCTACGTCTCCAAATCGTAAACGGACAGTCTGGTTTAATGTCGGGCGTCATGCTGCTGCCTCTTCTCGGCGGTATTTCCGTGGGCAGTGCCCTGACCGGCGTCATCAACGTCCGCAAAAACCTCCTCTTTGAGACACTCTTGGCGGCCGGTGTCCTCTCCATCATTGGCTTTGCCCTTGAGACAACGCTGTCAGACTCGCACCATCTTGAGGCCAAGGCCCTGGGCTTCCTGCCACTTATTGGACTTGGGCTGGGCCTTGCCGTGTCGTCAACGACAATCCTGGCCACTGTCGAGGCCCCCGTCAGCGATCATGCAGCTGCCCAGGGCATCGTAGCGCAGGCACGAGTCCTTGGGGGCAGCATTGGCATTGCGGCGTCGTCGGCGATCCTCGCAATGGAAGAGATGAAGCACGTGGGCCGGGTCATCTCGGACGAGATGGCTGCCGATCTGGACACGTCTGGAGACTCGCCGGCGGCTGTACTGGCCCGTCAGGTCTTTGCGGATGCCTTTACCAAGACGATGATGGTGTGTGCGATTCTGTCGGCATGCTTTATGGTAGCTGCCATGGGGACCTTTTCGCGTAACCGGATTCCCATTCTGGAGCAGCTCGGCAGGAAGCAAAATGCGCATCGACAGGAGCAAGCTCGCAAAAAGAGGGAGCAGTCTATCCCCGAGTCGTCACAGCAAAAGGAGCATGAGCTCGTCGATATGGATGCATAGCCTTCGGGATGTTTTTTTATTATTTTCATTTGAATAATGGGCGTTGGGTGGGCATGGCTACCAAAATAGAGCTAAAAACACAAAAGAGAGAAAGAGAAAGAGAAAGTCGGTGTCGACCTCCGCATCTCCGCATTTTCAGTGGATCTTGTCTCGACACTTGCCATGCTTCCACTTTTGCGTGCTCTTCATCGACCTCTTTACCAACCGCGCGCATTCCGTCTCTTGCAAAACATTTCCACCATGTCAGCCTCGGAGCGACGTCTTGCGAATAAAACAGTCCTGATTACGGGTGCTTCTTCGGGCATTGGCAAAAGCTGTGCCTATGAATTTGCCCGGTCAGCGGCGCGAGCTGGTGATTTTCGTTTGATTTTGACGGCGCGGCGTACTGATGTGCTCAAGACGATTGCTGCTGATCTTGAAAAGGAGCTTGCAGGGAAAGTTAGTGTCCTGGCGGTGCCGCTGGACATGAGCGACCGAGAGGCCATCCGCAATTTTGTGCCGAGCTTGCCAGAGGCATGGCGGTCGATTGATGTCCTTGTGAACAATGCGTGTGTCTTTTATAGAAAGCGGAGGGGAGAGTGTGAGAGAAGCTAATGGTGACAAGGGGTCTGGTTCGTGGTGTTGCCAAGGCGCCAGCGATTGCAGAGGAGGACATTGACGTGATGATGGCCACGAATGTGACGGGTTTGATCCACATGACGCAGGCCATCCTGCCCATCTTCTTGGCGAAGGGTAACGAGGGCGGTGCGGGTGACATTATCAACATTGGCAGCATTGCCGGTCTGGATCCGTACCCTGGCGGCAGCATCTACTGTGCCACCAAGGCAGCTGTACGGAGCTTTACCGAGTCGCTGCGAAAGGAGCTGATTGCCACGCGTATTCGCGTCATCGAAATCGACCCAGGCCAAGTCGAGACGGAGTTCTCCGTCGTCCGCTTCTACGGCGACAAGGCCAAGGCTGATGCCGTGTACAGGTGCGTTTTATCCCATGGCTAGATGGAGAGGGGCTGACAATAGTGGCGTAAACCCATTGACGCCAGACGACATTGCCGAGGTTGTCGTGTTTGCTGCATCACGGCCGGAAAACGTCGTGCTTGCAAACTCCCTCATCTACCCGCAGCACCAGGTGTGTCTTTTCTTCTTTTCTTCTGTATTGTACTAATAAGGGACAGGCGGGTGCAACGGTGATGCACAGAAAGGGTCAATAAATATATTTCATGATTATAAAGAGTTACAAAGAAGAGAAGGGGTGTAAAAATAAAATTACAGGCGCCAAATGGCAAGAAGGGCAACGAGGCCGGCCAGCGAAGGACCAAAGGCAGAGGCGGCGGAGGACACGGTGGAGGAAGCAGCGGGTGCGTTGCTGGTCGTGGAGGGTTTAGCAGAGCCCGTGCTATTTCCGGAAGGGTTCGCCGTAGCGCTCGCAGGGGCAGAGGAGGAGGAGGCGGAGGAGGCGGAGGAGGAGGAGACGGGTCCCAAGGATGTCGTGAGAAGAGTGGACGACGCAGAGACGGATCCATCATACTTGAAGACCTTAATGGGTGAGTTTGTGAGAAAGAGGAGGATGGGGAAAGACGTACATCGACAAATTGGCTGCCGCCACACGTTTCGGTGCCGAAGCCGTTGCAGGGTACGTTGCAGTGGGAGGCGTCCGAGGGCGCGGGGAGCGTGACGGAGGAGGCGCAGAGGCAGTTGTCGCCACCGGCAAGGACGGCGTACATCAAGTGCATGTTCTCGCCAGCGTCGGCATTGTAGCAGAGCTTGAAGCAAGAGCCACGGTCCAGGAAGGAGCCGGTATACGAGATGTCAGGGGTAATGATATCGGAAAAATCGGTCGCGTTGGAGGCATAACAGCCCACCTCTGTGTACGAGGTGGCAGCCATGACGACGGCCGAAGAGGCGGCAATGAGGGCAATTGTTGAACGCATGGTGTCTGTGAAGGGAAGAATAAGGAGGGAATGCGTTGGCATTTTAAGGGAAAAAAAACGCCTCACACGATTTGATCGTGGAAAAAGGGCTGCATAAACCCGTTTAAAGTTTTTTTAAAAAAAGATACCTTTCATTTCATTTCCATACTAGATTCATTCACAAGACTTGTCAAATACAAAAAAACTAAAAAAAAACTACAACCAGAAGGCGACGAGACCAAGAAGGGCTGCTACGGAGGGGACAAAGCCAGAGGCCGCCGACTTGCTCGACGTGGCAGGCGTGTCCGTAGTGGAGGATGGCTTGCTAGTACCGGTCGAAGATGGCGCGGAAGAGGCCGAGGAGGCAGGGGCAGAGCTCGAGGCAGCGAGTTTGTAGAGCTAGACGGGTTAGTTTAGGGAAATAGTAAAAAGGAGATGGTGAGCTACGTACATCCACAAACTTGTCACCACCACAACTCTCTTTGCTGTTACCGGCGCAGGGCGTTGCACAGTTGGACGCATCACTGGCACTGGGAAGCTTATTGGTGGAGCGAGCACAGATGCAAGTGTCGCCACCAGAGAGACCGGCATAGGCAAGGTGCTCGCCCTGGGCAGCATTGGTCTTGTAGCAGAGGTCGAAGCACTCGTCAGCGTCCATGGTGCCGTCCGAGGAGATGACATCGGCGGACATGAGGTCTGAAAAGTCGTCGGAGGTGGTGGCATAGCAGCCTTCCTCCTTGTAGGGGCTAGAAGCAGCCAAGACGGCAGCAGCAGAGACGGCCACGAGAGCAAGAGACGAACGCATGGTGAAGAGAAGAAAGAAGGGGAGTTAGTGGGGTGAAAGAGGAAAGATGATTCTTGAGAGAAGATATCCATTATATACATTTTTTAAAGAAAATACATGGCCCAAAAAAAATCCTCCCCTCGAAAAATAAACCCTCATGGTGGTCTATTTTCGTGATGAAACCAATGGCTTGCATGCAACCGTTGGACGCACCGCGTCAAAAAAAAAGACGCTAGCCATTTCTTTTCTTTTCTTTTCTTTTTCTTTTTCTTTTTCTTTTTTTTATATATAATCCAAAGCGTGAGACGACGAGTAGGAACCTCTTCGAGGAGGCCCCAAGGATGCACCGGCACAATAATGTCTCGTTCCATCCAGCAGCTTATTTTAGTCTCCCAAAAAGCAAAAAAAACCCACATGTAACGAAGGTTACACCTTTCCCAATGAGTAAAGGTTAGATCCAAAAAATACATGCATGTAAGCCCAGCGGAAAAGATGCTTCTTCGCCGATTTCGTTCGCAGTTGTAT
This sequence comes from Chrysosphaeria jannelii, assembly GCA_020002325.1. Lineage (NCBI taxonomy): Eukaryota > Fungi > Ascomycota > Sordariomycetes > Ophiostomatales > Ophiostomataceae > Chrysosphaeria > Chrysosphaeria jannelii. The sequence continues at coordinate 183,323 of JAGKRY010000016.1, read as the reverse complement.
TTTTTTGATGAATGAAGGATGCCAGCCTAAAAATAGGGCCTCATGTTGATCCAAACTCCAGCCTTTTATTTTTTTTTGATGAAACAGCCCAAAAAAAGAAGACAAGAAGAAAAAAGAGACGCTTCACTTTCGAACACCCCAACTTCCCACCAGCGCCATTGCTTTTTCATCACCTGCACGAAGTCGGTCATCCTGCAACGTGTCGGCCACGCACTGCCATGGGTCTCGGCTGCCTCCCCATTGTAAAAGACTCGTCTTGACATGCTCACCACGGGCCCTGTCCAACGCAGCGCCATCTTGGCCTGATTGAAAGGCAACCTGCCACACCCGCTCTGCCAACACGCGGTCAAATAGATAGCTATAATATGTACTCCCATAGCCAAACAAGTGGCTGAAAAACCCATGCCATGCCGTGCCCTTCGGATCCACGGGGGCCCCGCTGCCACTCCACTCGGTCAGTGTCCTCTGCAGCCGAAGAAACTCTTCTGTCGACGAGATCGCCCCAAAGGAGGCTGCATCCTGCGACCGTCGGTCTGGCCCATGGAAGACCTGGTCTGCCAGCGCCAGCAGGATCTGGTTCTCGTCGTCGAGGCCCTCGAAGCGCCGCGACTTTTGGATGCGCGAGGCCACGCGTGCATAGTCGACGGGCTCGTCTGTCTGGTAGTGGCGTGCAAATAACGCCAGCACATGGGGGTCCGCTGCAAAGTGCTCCATGAGGGTGGACGGCAGCTCGGCCAGATCGGTGGCACAGCGCGTGCCCGCCACGGTCTGCAGGTTGCGGCGGGCCAGGACAGAATGCATGGCGTGGCCCATTTCGTGGAACAGCGTCTCGACCTCGTAGTAGGCCAGCAGGGCAGGGTTTGTCTGTTTCAGGGACCACGGGGACGAAGCTATGCGTGCAAAGTCACAGACGAGCACAATCGTCGGCAGCTGCTTGACGGACCCATCGGGGCCAGGCCCAATGGCCATGCCGTCGTTGGAAGCCTCTGCGGTCGACAGATGGGCCAGCACAGGGTCGTCTATACCCTCGGCCAGCTCCTCGGCCGTGATTTGACGGGAGCAGCGCACGGTGAAGTGTGCTGGGTTGGGGGGCTTCCCGGGACGCGCAAAGAGGTCGCAGTAGAGCACAGCCACATGGCCGTCCGTCTCGGAGACGACGTCGAGCCGCTGCACCTCGGGATGCCACGTCTCGCCCGGGGCACAGGCCTGTGGCACGAAGCGTACGCCGTACATGCGGGTGAAGAGCCTCGAGAGGCCCTGGATGACGGTGCCGAGCGAGAAGTACTCTTTCAGCGGCGTTCCCTTATGGCGGTCGACGTGGGCCTCCCGCAGTTTATGCATATAATACTCTTTATCCCAGGCCTCCAGGGGCCCTGGAGCGTGCTTTGCCTTTTCGGCGGCCATCTCGGCCACCTCGCGGCGCGCCCTGCCACCGTTGCTCTTGGCCAGGGCCAGCAGGAACTGCCGCACCGACTCGGGCGACTTGGCCATCATCCGGTCACGCAAAGCCATGTGTCCGTAGCTCTCAAAGCCCGACAGATGGGCCAGCTGGTGCCGCAGCTTCAGCAGCTGCTCCAGACGCGCAACGGTGTCCCCGGAGGCCGTCCGCAGCGGGTAGAACAGCCGTTTCCGGACGTCTTCGCGGTGAATTGTCCGCAAAGCATGCGTTATTTCGGCGCTGACGGGCGACAGCACCAGCCTGTCGCCCCAGGAGAGACTCCGAGCCAGCCCCGGATCCACCCCAAAGGCCTCCGCCAGCGGAACCTGCACCGTCGCCTCGGCCGGCGCCATCGCCTCGACATAGGCCAAGCCCGCATCACTGACCTGCTGACTCAGCACGACAAAGGCCTCACGTGACGACCTCGGCATGTTGACGGCGGATTTGGCAAAGTCGAGGCGCAGGAGGGCAGCGACGGAGCGCTCCTCCTCGGACCAGGCGCCGCTGATGGCGGGGTCGCTGATGGCGACGCCCAGCTGGTCATTGAGCTGCGTCGTCGTGTTCAGCGTGTTCATATACTGATATGTCCTGGCCCAGGCCCTGTCAGCCGCGATCTGCGTGGCCTCGTCGGGCGGCGTGGTGCGCACAAAGTCGCAGAGGTCTAGCACGCGGCACAGGAGGTCGCTGAGACGGTCCAGGTCGCGCACAAGGCGCCGGAAGTCGTGCTGCGATTTTGCGTCCTTGACGCGCTGCACGATGCGCTCTGCCTTGTGCAGCGTCGCGTCAGCAAAGGCCGCGAAGCCGTGGGGTGCCGTCAGGTAGGCATTGCCGAACAGGCCCGTAGGGCGCGCTGTTCCGGCTGTTTTTGGCTTTTCTTTTGCGTCAAAAACACGGCGCAGCAGGGCGTCGTCGTGTGAGGTCGACACGGCATGCGCGGCCACGGAGGCAAGCGTCCTCTGCGGCACGAGGCCGGCGCTGTGGCGTAATTTGTGGCGGCATTGCGCCGTCAATCTCTTCATGATGCAAAGCCTGCGCCGGAGCTGACTAAGACACGACAATTGGATTAGTCAGTATTAATGCTTCGTCAGCAGAGTCGTCGGCTCAGTCAGCACGAGCTACAGCTTACTCAGCCCTCTCTGCAAACTCTACATCGACAATGGCCGCGAGGGTGCTCCAGCGAGTGCGTACGGCGAGAGAGAGGCCCCTGGCTAACGGTAGACGACGGCTCTGCCCGTGGCAGCACTGGTCCTAGGCGCAGCAGCGTATCCGCGGACTGCTTTTGCCGAAAACGTCGAGGTGCGTTGACGACGACGAAAAAACGACAGAAAAAAGAAGAAAAGAAGGAGGAAAAGCTCACAAGCAGAGCCGGAAGCCCATCTACGATGACTTTGAGGATGTCAGAAGCGTCGTGCCCCGCCATACGCCCGTGGAGGCCGCCAATCCCCACGAATCGGGCGAAATACGGCCCTCGCCAACGGACCGCCTGGCCGTGCATGTGCGCCACGCCCGGCTGTTTCTCTATGCGCAGACGTGCCGTGCCGAGGACGCCGTCAATGCCGCGGCCGACCGTGTCTTCGGGCTTGAGCGGTCGCTGACAGAGACAGTGGCAGCCCTGGCGCCGTCACGGGCCTCGGGAGAGCGTCTCCTGCCCGGATCCATCTACGTTCTTGTGGCAGCCATGGCCGGCAGCATTGTGACGCGGCGCAGCAACATCCTGCTGCGGGCAGCGGTGCCTGCGGCCTTTGGCGTGACCGCAGGGTGGTACATACTGCCCCATACAATGCGCAACATTGCCGACTTGGCATGGACCTTTGAGCAGCGTGTGCCGGCCATTGCCGAGACGCATCTCTCGCTGCGCCAGTCGTGGGAGCGGTCCAAGGACATGGCGAGTCTACATGCACAGCTGGGACGCAACTACGCAGACGACGCCGTGCACCAGGTCCGTGAAACCGTGGCGGATTGGGTAAAGAGAGGCAAATAGATTATAAAAGTTCATTCGGAGAATTCGACGTAGCAAAAGAAAGCATAAACGAAAGCACACGCTCGTACGTCCACATCGTAATGGCATTCGTCGGCGCGGCCTTGACCAAGCTCACTGTCAGCCCACGGTACCATCCCCTAAGCCCCTCGGTGCGCAGAATCGACAGCAACGCCCGCGCCACGCCCCGGTCGTACACGGGGATGTTCCTGTGCACATACCGCGACAGCGTCGGGCCCTGCACCTGAATGCGCTTACGCACCAGATCCAGCGGAAACACCGCTGTCTTGGCCAACACCGCCGCCAGCACGCCCGCCGTCGCCGACGCACTGACATAGTCCTCGCCCACAGCCGACTGCACACGGCCCATCGCCGGCTGCAGGCCCTGGTAGAAGCAAAAAAAGGACCCCATGTACGGCGCAATCTGCACCACCGCCGGCCCGAGCCCGCGGAAAAATCCCCGCAGCCCCTCGTCCCTCGCAATCTCCCCCACCGCCGCCCGCAACGACGCATACACCCGCTCCGTGCCCTGCGCCGCAAACCGCGTCCGCAGCAGGTCCAGGGGATACGTCGCCACCGTCCCCGCCGCGCCGCCGACTGCGCCTGCCAAAAACGCATCCGCATGCGGCGTCGGACCCACTCGGACGTGGCTGTGCGCCGTCGAGAGCGCCGCCATGGTCCCGTGGTATGCCGAGAACTGCACGGCCCCGTAGCACACATACAGCAGCTCTGCCGGCACATTTCCCTTCCACAGGCCGCGCAGACCCTCCCGTGCCGCAATCTGCCGCATAGTGCGCCACGTCCCCTTGTACACGGGGCTGCCGTGCTGCCGCGCCGAAGCCACACTCGCCGGGTCCGACAGCGAATGTGGCTGCAGCTGCAGCCGGATCTTGACGACATCCAGCGGCGCAATGGCAAACCGCGCCACCAGGCCCGCCGTGGCCCCGGCCGTCACCACCTGCAGTCTCGAGCCCTCGTTCGTGCGCAGCGGGCTCGCCATGCACTCGTCGGTTTATTTTATTTTATTTTATTTTATTTTTTGATTTTTTTTGTGGGTCGTCGGCGGTCGGCGCAAAGGTACGAGACGTCCTGCCTAAGCTCACGTCATCTGAAAGCTGGGAGCTCAGCAGCTCCTTCCTTTTTGAAAGCTGCTTCGAGTCTTCGACAATGGCAACGACGTGGATTGATTGGTCCAAGACAACGCGGTCCGAAAACTACCGCGGCTCAGGCTCCTTTGCCACTTTTATGATTATTGGGCGTACGTTGGCTCCTTCCTCACCTGTTTATTGACCTGCAAGCGGTGTGCTTTTTCCTCGGCATCCTCTTTGCCTCCTTCCCGTACGACTTTCCACTCCTCTGGACGTCCGATCCGGTTCCGCCCGAGTACTATGACATGCTCGAGGTGCATCTCAAGTTTATCCACCAGAGCCCGCCATTTATTGCGCGTCTCCTGGCCATGGTTATTTCCGTAGGCTTCCTTGGTTTTTTCATGAAACTCTTCCGTCCCTCCGAGGCAAATGCCCTCTTTGACGGCGCATCTCTCGTTTTGTACTTGATTGGCACGTGTATTTACATCACCAACATTGTCCATGGCTTCCGCAGCGTGTCTGCCAATGTCTGGAGCGACAGTGAGCTGCTTGCTGCCAACCAAGCCGCTGCTGCCAGCACAGGCAATGTCCTTATAGGTCGCGAGGACAGTCTCAAGGTTCTTTCTGCCTCGAATACGATTTTGGCTTTTGTTCTTGTGGGTATATTGATTCTACAGGCAGGTGAGTGGTATGCCGAGCGTCATGAAGCCGACGAGAACAAAAAGGCCGACGGCGCCAAGAAGGACCAGTGAATATAGACAGCAAATATATCAAAAATATCCAAATAAATTCCGTAAATATCACCATCCAGTAACACCATGCAATAAAACGTAAAAAGGGTCAAAAGAAGAATCAAATAAAAGAGTAAAAAAGTAAAAAGGTAAAAGGTAAAACGAAGTGAAATAATAGTCAAAGTAAAGTGAAAAATAAACGAATGGTGAAATCATCATTTCACGCTGCCATTCACGCACACCTCAAACCCCCGGCCCTTTTGACGCATTGCCTTGGCCAGCATGAGCTCCCGCATCCAATCAATCCGCTCTTCACGGCTTTTCACCGCAAAGTGATGCGTCTTCCCCGTACCATCCGCAGCATCAGGTGGTGCCATTACTGCCCGGAACGACGACGCCGAGGACATTCCCGACCCAGACGTCGTTGGCCGACGCTTCTCCTGTGGCACTAACTGGAACGTAAATGCCGCCAGGTCCTTCTTCTGCTTCGTGTCGTCGCCTCGTCGAATATTCATTGCCTTTAGGGCGGCGTTCAGCTTACTCGTCGACACATCCGGTGGGCATGTAATGGCATAATCATCAATGTCCACAAACTCCAAAGTCTGGTTGCGTGTGCTCTCCTCCTTGTGCACCGCCAACCGCGTACCACGTAGCGTAACAAACCTGTCCTTCCACTCATGTCGGAGCATCCGCGTCCGTCTCTTCTTCACAGGGCCCTGGAAGCTGCACGGCTCCTCCTGCACCGTCATCCGCTGCTCCACATCACACGTCATGGCCCGTCCAATCATGCTCATCGGCTCTTCCGGTGGCGTTGACGACGACCGGTTCGCAAACGAGGGCATGCTCGCCATGGCACGGAGACGGCTCGGCATCGATGTCATGGACGAACGCAGCGTCGTGTCCATGGACAGATTCTTTGTCTTTTTCGGTATGGCAGGCGGCTTCAGATCCTCCAGCGAAACTGAGCCAGCAACCAATGCCGCCCCCAAGGGCCGAATCTCTGGCGCTTGCTGCATACGGGTCGACGGACGGCGGCTTGAAACAGGAGATGTGTTGGAGGCCCGGCTCGGTGGCGGCTCCGTCTTGACCACCATGGGGCTCGTAATGAGATTCTCCTCGAGGGCCGGAAGAACAGAAAAGGATGGTCGGTGGCTGGACCGAGACATCGTCCGCGTAGGCGTCGGTCGGACGGCCATATCAGGTGGTGCTGACTGCGAGGTCGTCCGGACGGCATTCATCAAGCCCGACATCCGGTTCGTTGTCACAGGCACATCAGTGTCAGTAAAAGGCGTGCCATATCGATCAAAAACACCACCGCCAGGCTCATCCATGACGAAGGGATTGTTCACATCCCTGTATGTTGTCGACGACAATGCTGTGTCGTCTGAAAAGGAACGGCTGTGGACAAGGGGAGCCGGTGCATTGTAAGCAGTCCGATCATCCACGGATCGCGAAGGAGAGTGTCTTCGAACGGTCTGGGGAATCACCTGCTTCAATCGTCCATTCCGAGGAATGTCCACACGGAGAGCATGGCGCTGTGAGTGCATGTCCTCCAGCTCAAAAGGAGGTGTGTACGGCAGCTCCTCTGTCGTCTGCTGGAAATGGATGAATTGGCGGACAATGTCTTCGGGCTCACGCTTCACCACCTGGTAGATGGCCTTTTCCTCCTTGGGGCTCTGCGGCATGGCAGGTGAAGGAAAGCCATTCGGCCCGAGGACATCAGACGATGCCACGACAGAGGGCTGTGCCTCGGACAATGGACGGCTCGCATAGTCAGATCCATAGGCGGAGGGGACTTGAAGACCACTGACGCTGGCCACCATGGCATCTCGGTCATCTTCATGCACAATGTAGGCATCGGGGTGGCTGGCTTGGAACTCGTCCAGGATTCTCTTATTTCGCTGCCATGTAGAGCATCTTTCCCCCTTGGGGCAGTTGTGCGGCTGTGGCATCACTTGCTCAATGCCAACGATAGATACAGGTGATGACGTGCCAGAGGCACAGATGGATGAGCTGACAGATTTGGTGGACATTCGGGATGGGTTGCGGCGGTATGATGGTCCGCGGAGGCGCTCAATCTCGGTCCAGATTCGCGAGCGAACACCAAACGACGGGATGCCAAGCTCCTTAAGGTCATCCGACTTAAGGGTAAGGAGAATCTCCCCCGAAATGTCATTCTCAACAAACCGCTTACACGCAGTGGCCTCAATACCTGCTATAAAGAGTTTGTGTGCCACAGTTTCCTTTGTCCAATCGATGAGCGGAACTGAGTCGTCTTGTGTCTTGGTGGCATAGTCGACCTGTGGACTCAATTGTGCTGTCAGTGGGGTGTTCATGAACTGGGAGGACTGGAATGGTGACAAGAATGAGGAGCCCTGGAAGCTCGATTTTGCTGACGCCGAAGAGTAAGGCGATGCCACCGACAAGGGTGATGATGGCGATGGTGGTGCAATGGGGGACATGGTCAAAACACCTTGATAGAGGTCCTTTGTGTTCAGAGCGTTGCGGAAGAGATGAGGGCCTCGAGGGCCTTCTACGGGAAGACAAATCTCGGGACAGTCAAAGATGATGGGGTTTCCTTTTGACATTTCCGTCTCGATACTGAGGCGCGGTGTGGGAACTTCATCGTAACTCGATATGGATTTGAAGCTACGCTGTCGTGGCGATTGGGATTTCGACACCGGAAGAGGCTCAGTCGTGGCGTAGCCATATTCGCTCAGGATTTCATCCTCGTCATAATCAGATTCCATGAACTCAGTGGCCACCGACTCTCTTTTTTTCTGCTGGCCCGTCGCCACCATGGGCGGCGGTGGAGGCGGTGCTAACGCCGTAGTGGCCTTGCCGTCAGTACAATACCCAAAAGCAGCATCGTCTTTTACCATGTCTTACCATTCTTTTTTTATTTCTTTTATTTCTTTTATTGGATAGTTCGTCTTACCGAGAGACAAAAAAAAAGATGGAGATGACAATAAGAATGTGAGAATTATAAAAAAAAGTTGTGTGCCAACGCAATCCGTATATAATGCACAGGTGGAAGAGGGAATAACTACCGCCAGATCGGGCGGCTACAGGCCATTATTAACCAAGCGTTAAATGCATGAAACCCCCTGCGGGGGCTGGTTTTTGGTCTCGACATCAACTCGAACACAACGGTCTACAGGGCTATTTTCCTTTTTTATTTTTTTACACCTATTTCTTGTTTCGAAAGCCGTTGTAGATTTGTACATACCTACATACTGTTTTTTTATTTTTTATGTCGTGTTCCATGGTTTCCCACGATAATGAGGTGCATGTCAGCCACAGAAATGGAAAGGTTTCTTTTATGGAAGTCGGACTCGCCTTCGAACGGGTAGTGGCAGGACCATCTCCCGACTCCCGGAGGCTATCAAAAGCCTTCTTTTTTTTTTTCAGAGGCGTGCTGACGATGACCACCTCATACATTTTTGTTTATTTGTTTATTCTAATTGTTTATTTGTAGACATCGCCAAGCCACTTTTATTTTCTCAATTTATTTGAACAGTCGTTGCGACGGTGTGATGATGCCTATTTCTTGTCTTTTTTTGAACCCTACGGTGATTTCGAAGTGGACTTCACAGTGTCTTTTTTTCATTAAAAAAAATAACGATAAAACAAATGTGAAATCCGACTGATAAAAGAAACAGTCGTCACATCACAGCCAATAGACCGCCATTGTGCAATGTCTGAAGGAGCTCAGTACAACTGTACAAGTGGAGTTCCATCCCATTTGTTGATAAAAGGGTCTCTTCAATGTTGATTTCAATTCTGCAGCTGATACATATTACCACCCCGATTGTAGCAAGATTGGCCGAGCTCTCGCTCACATCCAAATCTCCAGAGAGACGGTTCTCGTCCGTGCTCATCCTACCCTCTGGCCATATATTGACGTTAGCGTGGCTCACGAGAATCGTCATGCTGGCCATACATGTGATGCATCATCTTTTTGTTGTCGATGATTCACACCTGCTTTTCTTAAAGTCCGTTTCAAATGCAACTATTCTTAGGACAGACGCTTTTCAATATTCAATACACATCGTGAAGAGCCCCGTCAAGCTTTCCCGAGAGCAAATGGAACGCGGGGGAAGAAATGACGCTGCGGAGCTTTCCTCGATTTAAAAATAGAAGCTCGCCTACAAATCAGCCAATGGCATATTAGTGATTTGGCCAAATTATGGGGCCCTGTTGAATGCTTGACAGGGGCAGAAAAAAAAGGATGCACTGGTTTTTTCTCCAAACACTTAAAATAAGAATGTCAAGTGGTCAAAAATAGCCTGTCAAAACAAGAAAGAAATCGCCGATCTGAATTTACCATAAACCGTTTTTGTTTCGATCACCGTCTCTGGAAAATAGGCATCATTCCAAACGGTTGGAGAAGGAAATTTGAGTCGAGCCAAGAAAAATGGAGCGTCTCTCGGCAGATAGTATTACAACTACTACTACTACTAACTTGATGAACGTAAAAGAAAAAGATAGCTTCGTCTTACCAAAGGCTGGGAGGACCACACTGTCATTTGATTTTTCTCGTCCGTTCACCTCTCCTAGCCAATGGCCCAGCCCAATTCGATGCACAACATGAATGCACAACATGGATCTGTCCCATTCGTCCATGGCACTTGCGGCCGCAGGTACAAGTCCCACGAGGTTGGTGAAGGACAGCATGCGAGTGTCAACAAAGCAGTGCGGCCATCCGATGTCCGTCCGTGGCATGGCGAGAAGACACTGCGTTGCGTTGATTGGTGTTTCACAACTTTTTTTCGGCATTTGTATTTGTCAAAAAAAAAACTTCTTTCAACGTGGGCATGTCCAAACAAACGTGTCTTAAACATTGTCTGTGCCCTTCCTCACCTGAGACTTTTATTTTTTTTTATTTTTTTGCACTTAACATACCCCTCTTTTTTCCCTTTCTTGACTTCAACAGATCACAATGACGAAATTTGTAAAGCGAAAAAAAAGACCTTACAAAATCAAGTATGGTGGAGATGGAGATATCTTACACTCGTCATCCGGTGCCGATTGTCTCTCCCATGACATCTTGTTTTTTGCTTTGGGCCAATCCGCCCCATCAATGGGTTCGTAACATCTATTATTATATATGATGGTGATTTGGGCATGCCATACATGGAAGCACAATGTAGTATTGATGCCGGCATATGAAACGGCAAAGTTGCATCTACATTGCACTGTATCTTCCTTTTTATGGACAGAGATGATGAGATCTTGGATATTTGACAAGACGATTCTCATGATGATTTTTCTTCAGATTCTAACAAGCAGACTTTAATTGATTAGTACCCCGCAATGATGTATGTAAATGATGCAAGCGATGAAAAAAAGGTAAGACGCAAGCTCCAATTAAACTGTCAAGTATCGATTAGCTGCCATCATGGTGGCAATCATGTGGACCATTCATTGTCCATGTGACCATTCCATCGCGTCCATTTCTTTAAATACATTTTCATAGAACATGAAACAATTCTGTTTTTGTATTTGCAAGCTTGACGGGCAAGGATTGATCTCAATACTTTGCCAAAGAATCACACAAAGGCTTCATTCTGATTTTCTCAAGGCTCGCGTGCAGTCCATAATGAGGGGGCTAGTGTAGATCACCTCGATTTCAGGTGGGAACGCTTGCCCAATGAGGCATCGTTTCGCCCTTTGGAAGCATCATTCCTAATTTCCTACGTTGGGAGGAATAGGATGCCATTTCAACATGCATCCCACATAATTGCATGCACGGACGGACACCAGCCCAGCTTATTATTGTGGATTGTTTACTCTAAACATGGCCTCTGACTTGCCCATTTACGTTGGTAACTTGCACATTTGGTGATGTAAAAGACGCCAAATGCCGTCGTTGACAAAAACCCCCCACTTTTAACGGTTTAACCCGAGCCTTTTTTGATGTGTTCAAGAGGGATGTATCCTTCTGTATCCACATTTCATCACATTGCAACAACTTTAAAAGGGTCTGGCACACTTTTTCCTCTTTGAGTGAAACACAAACAGGTGGGGCAATTGGAGTGTTGTATGTACATTTGTACACACCGACAGCAGTGGAAGTGGAAGCCGTAGTCCGAAGAGAGAGCCATGGCATTCAAGTTTCTTGGCAAGATGTCTCTGCATCCTCACAACATAAAAGAGAGCCAAGAAAGTCAAGAAAATAAAAAACCCATCAGATGCTAATGGTCAAGCGGCGATTACCTAATTGCGTGGCTGTACCCTGTACCTGGCGAGAAGGAATATCTTTGACCTGTTGGTCATGACATGACAAAACGACAAAAAGATAAAAGACAAAAAGACAAAACCAAAAAGTGAAAACAAGAAAATGATGAGGATGTGGGTGTGCTTATGAAGAAAGGACTGAACGTCCATGTGGCACTTTCTGTGACACGGTAAAAATAACTGCTTCGTCGTCATCTATTTTTAACAGCTTCTATGTGAGAGTCGCCTAACCATACATACAGAAAATAAAATGTACCAAGGCGCTTCGAGGGCGCATAGGAAGCTACCTCATTGTATGTACACTCTCGGGAGAGGCTAAAAAAAGAAACAGAAAAATAGCTTCATGTCGTCTCGGTTCTTGCTTCATCTTTTTACCTTCTCTTCCCTCTCTGTCTCTCTCTCTTCCTCTTCTCTTTATTTACTTTGGCTTCACGCACAACTTCGCTTCGTCCCTTTTTGTATTTTTCTTCCTTTCCCCTTATTTCCACGTTGTTCCCGTTGCAAGCTGGCCTTGCTCCACCAAAGACATTCCCATCCATCTCTTTCAATCCTTATTTTTAATTATTTTATTTATTTTATTTATATTCTTTTTTGCTTTCACCAAAAGGTTTATTTTGACTCAGATTGTTTTTCTCCGCTGATCTCATCTGAGCTCAACACTGACTTTTACAACTTCCATTTTTACTTCCGTTTTCCACCATTTATTTATCGCGGCAGCCGACTGTTTCGACCCCTGTCAGTACCTGCTTACACTCATTTATTGCCATCTTGTACCGTCGTTATTAAAACCGTCGTACAAACCCACATTCCCAGCCGTCTGATCCATCTGTGGCGAATTCATCTTTCCGGGGAACCAACCTCTATCAATTCAACAACGCAATACAGAATCATAAACATTCCTTTCGTTCATTAACTTTCGCCCGTCTTCCTTTCTCTTTTACCCTCTTTTGTTGCCATTTTTTTTCCACTCTGAAAAAAAATGATGTCAACGGAGATGTTAACGCAAACGTTGTCGCCGCCATTGACCAATGTGCCTCAAATGACCACGCCAAAGTTATTAACAAAGTCCACCATGGCTGGGGGCGCTTCGCCATACAAAATCACCAAGACTGAGCCAGCCAAAAAGGGGGGCAAAGCGAAGCCGGAGGAGAAACGGACACAGATGCATCGGAGATCAAGAACGGGTAGGCTTTGGCACTAAAAAAAATGGCACAAAACTAACTATGGTGTAGGTTGTTATACGTGTAGACTGCGACGCAAAAAGTGTGACGAGCGGGCCATTATGTGTACGGCCTGTCGTCATCTGGGCTTGGTGTGTGAGTACAAGCGACCAGCATGGTGGGCCAATAATGATGCCCGACGGCGCCAAAAAGAGGAGATTAAAGTGATTATTCGACGTAAGAAGCTCTCGGAGAAATCGTCCAACTCCCTTCCTCCCACAATGATTCACAATGGCCACGTCATGCCGGGGACCATGATGATGAACCCCGCTGTCCCCCCTATGCCCACCATGGCCATGCCGGGTATGCCCATGCACTTTATGCACAACAACATGTATTCGCAGATGCCCATGATGCACGGAATGCATGGTATGCCCATGCACACATCCAGCATCTCCTCCATCTCAACGCCGAGTCTGGGCTCGAGCGGCTTCTCTGATGCCGACAGATCTATATCCATTGACTCTTCACTGCAGACGCCGCAGTCCAACGCACAGTCCAGTGTGCCACAGTGTCATATTACACACACGTCACCGTCCTTTGAGTTTAACAGCTCACCCATGACAGTCATGGGCATGCAGATGAACGGTGGTATGCCAATAACTAGCATGCACCCCGACTTTTTATTCGATGCAGCATCGTATCCTAATGACATTGGCGATGTCAAGGTTGATCCGCAAATGTTTTTACAAGATGTCAGCCAGGAGGGCACAACAGCCTCAATGCCTGCCATCATGACCATGCCTGGAGACGCTCCACCGGCGGAGCTGGAGCTGGTGGATCCATTACTTATTAGTGGCTCATGGATGCCCGACATGGAGGGGCAAGAAAAGACTAATTTTACGATGGAGCCTCCTCTTCCGACAGAGGCAGAGGGGGACGAGTCTGACAAGGGCCTGAGCGAGGCTGACCAGTTTTTACTGGAGCATTTTGTTCGCAGTATTATGCCATTAGTCTTTCCTGTCATTGAGGCAGGCGCTGACATGAATGCTGGAAATTATGATGGAAAGACACAGCCTCCCTATCGAAGCTCCGACTTTGTCATCCCAGCCTTGCAGACAAACGAGTGCTATCTTCACTGCTGTCTTGGCATTTCTGCGCAGCATGTGAAGAGCACTGACATGGAGATAAACCCAGCTTTGAACCTGGATCTGGACGCAGAAATCATCAAGCACAGAGTGGCCACCATTTCTGGCGTGTGTGCCGCTCTGGAGCGTGATGAGGACCATGCCCAAATTTTGGAGGCAACGCTGGCCATGATTTACATGCAGAGTGCGTTTGGCCGTCTAGACGATTCACTGGTGGATATTCCGTGGCACCAGCACTTTGAGGCCGTGGCGTCACTGGTGCAGCGTATTGGATTCGATGGGGGCTTATCGACGACATTGACGACATGGGTGGATATTCTCGGGGCGACCATGCGTGGCAGCGCGCCAGCTTTTGCCCATACATACCGTGAAAGACACTTGTCGAATACGCCTTCGCTTGGCGTTCGGGGCATTTTTGGAGTGGAGGACCGTGTCCTCTTTTTGATCTCCGAGATTGCCTGTTTGGAGTCTTTAAAGGTTGGTGGCATGGATGATATTACATTGTGTCAGCATGTGAGTGTGCTAGGTGACCAGATTGGTTTGACAGAGGCCGAGCCAGCTCCAGTTGATCCTTCTGTGCCCGATTTAACGACGCCCTTTCGTCTAGCTGCGCGAATATACCTCTGCTCGCTCGTGCCGGGATTCCATCCTACGCAGCCGAGCTGCGTAGCTCTTGTATCTCGTCTTACGAGTGCTCTCCAGGAGCTGCCGACATCCCTGGATGTACAAATGAGCTGGGTGTATCTCTGGGCAGGCTTTGTAGCCTTGCCATCGTCCACCTTTAGGCCCTTTTTTGAGCAGCGAGTGGCCATGTACAACAGTGCCAATGGGTCTCTTGGGCGTATCAACACGCTTCTGCATGAGCTGTGGCGTCAACAGGCTGTACAGCGAGCGTCTCAGATGGCGTCCCAGATGGCATCTACGGGACCATCGGCCTCGGATCCCATTATTCATTGGCGTCAAAGCATGATGGCTCTCGGATGGGATCTTTTGTTGATTTGATTACTCTCCACTCCGTTTTTTCATAATTCCGTTTTTTTTTCATGACGGTAGAGGAGAGAAAAGAAAAAAAAGGAAAAAGAGAAAAATGTGGCGCAAGACGGATGATGAGCCGCAAGGCACCTTGTGTATAATGATGTCCTTTTTTTCTTCTTATGTTGCTTCTTTGTTTTCTTTCCGTTTTTTTACCTTGTTCGGTTTGAATCTTCGCAGCCTCTGGGAGGCAAACACGTATAAATGATACCATAGGGAGGAGGGGGTTTCTTGTATATTTTTTTTCTTTCTGGCATCTCTGCATAGTTGTCATGAGCTGGATACTTTTTTGATGGTGTAATGAAATAGAAGAATGGGGGACGAGGGCGAGAAGGAGTTGCCATTTAATGTTTTGTTTTACTGGAAGTGGGGGATATGGTGAATGGTTTATATAGGAGAGAATGAATTTCTAGAGAAAGAAGAGCGTCTATAGATTACAACCGCGAATGAGCGCTTATCTACGCGTGGAGCGAGCGGCAAATAACAGAAAAACCATGCAAATAAAATGAAAAGAGGATAGTGTTTTATCAAAGGTATAATGGAAGTGGAATCTTCTTTGGAGAGAGAGAATGTGTGAAGAAAGAAGACGGATATAGCCTGCCTAGTGGCGCACCCGTGGCGCCAAAGAAAGGAAGAGAAAAATGAAAGCCGGAAGATTCGTTTCAAGTCATGAAGAACATTACCTATAGGGAAGAAGGAGAAGGGCATTGTTTGAGGGTGATACGAAACATGCAAGAGCCCGCAAAGTAGGCGGTACGGGCGGTAGCATAATAGCCAATCAATTCCTAAAAGATGCCACTAGATGAACAATGGGCATCGTCCTGTGAAGAGGATTGTAGAGGGAAAAAGAAAAAGAGAAGAAATGGAGCTTAACAAGAAGCTTTACAATAAAAAGTCAGAAAGATCGTTGTAGTCGGGTCGAGGCGTCCTCCAAGCCAGTACAGACTTCTTTTTGGGTAAGAAGGGCTTGTGAGAATGATTTGAAGAATCTCACGATACGCAACGAACTGATTGGATATCTTGGCTTCTTGGGCACTCGGTAAGCCGTTGTGCACATCATATTCTCATCAACAAATAATACATCACTAAGGAGGAAAAAAAAAGACGCTGCCATTTTTCTTACCCAACACGATCCTTTACATTTAGAAGCTAATTGCCTTTCTTTCCCATCATTCACCTAGACGCTCCCATTTTTTCACCATTCAAAAAATTCAGTTGAGAATATAAAGAGAAGAAAGAAGGAAGAAGGAGAAAAATGAAAATCCGAAATGGATGGTGGATCATGCCGTTCGCGAGCGTGTATGCCATTCCCTCCTTTCCCTCATGGACACGATCGACAATGTGCATGACAGGAAGTCTTCAGTGTGATGCCCATGTTTCCGACAGCTTTTGCTGTCCAAAGGGAAGCTTTTGTGATGTTGTAGCCGGCAATTCGACAGTGGTTTGCTGTCCAGAGGGCGTCACATGCGCCTACATCCAAACCATCTCCTGCGACCTGTCTCGCCAAGACATTAGCGAGCATCCAGATGCGCTCGTCATGACGACAAACAAGGGAAAGTTGCCGACCTGTGGCGACGGATGCTGTCCCTTTGGCTACACATGCGATAACTATGGCAATTGTCTCGCCCAGGACATCATCAAGGCCCCGCTCAAAACCCCTACCCCCGTCGTGTCGACGGCGCCTACTAGCACCCACCCCCAAACCACCATTCACCTGACTTCGCCATCCACACCAACACCAAAAAGCACGTCTTCCGCCACAACAACGCCCTCAACGACGTCATCCACCACGGCCAATGCCTCCTCCACACCTTCGGCCACAGCGGCGCCCTCTTCGGGGGGCGCCTCCAAAACCACGGCCATTGCTGGCGGTGTTGTTGGTGGTGTGGGTGCCCTCTTAGCGGCCGTTGCCATCTGGTATGCCTGCAACAAGAAGCGAAGAATTAGTGACACCAATACGGCGCTGTCGCCTGGGATCCAGACAACCCAGCCGATAAAGGACACGCCCGGATGGATACGTGATTCGATGGCAGATCTCCAACCAGCACCGCTAAATACACGCGGCACGCGTCTCATGAGCGCGGGTCATCCCGAGATTAGCCACCCCATTCTACCGACAGAGACGTCGGCCATCCGGACAGACTTTTCCCGCATGACGCAAGAGTACCCCGTGATGGACTCGGCCATCTCAGAGCCAAGAATTGAAATGGCTACAGCACACAACATTACCGGTCGCTCGCTAACAGGGCGATATATATCCACCAACCAAACCGGTGGACAAGCGGATGTGTCGCCACAAAACTACCACCAGTACCCGGATTCGGTGTACCCATCGGGTGTGGACTCGTATTTGAGTGCGGATGCGCCAAATGTCGTGGTGCATGGCCGGTCTCAACATAGCAGTTTCCTGGGAGTGGATGCTCACCAGGATGCACGCCGTGATCCGCACCGAGTGAGCTCCTTTGCCGACGAAGGCGCCATCTTTAGCATGTACGACACGGACCGCGACTCTCTCCCTGGGAGGGGACAGGCCCAAAATGCTCCTCACCCGTCTCTCCGACGCGTCGAGGAGGAATCCGACCATCAGCCATACGACGATGTACATACTGTCTATGCTTATCCACAGGACGAACATGGCCGAAATGATATCCGGAGCTCGCACTACAACGGCCCTGGCGGTCGACTATAACTCATTTCCTCTTTTATTTCTTTGTTTAAAAATTTGATACCATAATTGTTAGATGAATATAGGCCTTTTCCAAGAAAAATAGCTCTCACGGAGCCGTACATGATTTCTATTATATTCCCATTTTTTAGTCTATTCCCCTTCCTCCTCAATATACTTGGACCGAATGTCCTTCCATTGACGCTCATCATTAGCAAAGCCATCCCAAAAAAACAAGACATTAACATACACCACGGTTGATATTGTCCCAAAGACGGTTCATTCCAGAATCGTACGCCCTGCCTTTGTCAGCGTCTCCTCTTTCCCTCTCCAATGCTAACAGTCCTTACATCTGGAAGCCAAAAGCAGCCGTAAAGACAGCCGTCAGCATGGCATAGTTCTTGCGAAAGAGCAAGCTGTTTTCAAAAGTTTTGCGTTAACAAAATGCCTTGAAAGAGCACTACAGCGCCCACTCACTTGTAAACAGCTCCGTTGGACTGTCCGTCAGCATGCCGCCACGCCAAAAAAGGCATAAAATAATAAAAACTCACCATCTTGCTCGTTGTTTGGGTATTTTTTTGCCTTTCAAATGCTTCGGTCGTGAGCTCGCTTCGGCCCCATTCGGGAGCAGATTCTTATTCAGCGACGGATTATGTAAGAATGCTGACTGTACAGACAAGTGGATCGTCGACCATTCGCAGAGACTCGAGCATTGTGAGATTTCTCACTTTTTTATTACCATGACGTCCAATTCCGGCATTATTGCAGACGGCGAAGGGCAACGCTATGTTCCGTCGACGCTGCGATCAGACGGGAGTGCACGTCCTGCCATTAGAATAAGGCCTGGCTTCCGTCCCATGGAAGATGTGCCGAAATTTGTCGTGCGTGCCCGTCGTGCCGAGACGGACGACAGTAGCCTTGCCCTCAACATGTCCGCACTGCACATCACTACAGCCCCTGTAGCGCCTGAACCACTAGCGCCTGCACCCGCGTCGCCTGCGTCATTGGGGGGAAGGAGCCCTGCCGACGACGCCACAGTGCCTTCCCCGAAAGCGACCAGTTCGAGGGCTACGAGTCCTTCTCCCGAACGGGAAGGCACGAAAGATGAGAAAGGAGCAAACGAGGTGGAGCTGGCGATGACGGAAAAGGGCCCCACAACGACGTCGCCACGTCGCACAAGCCCACCTCCACGGAAGGTGCTGCAGAGGCAGAGTGGAGAGACGAACCCCACTGAAAGCAGGTGGCAAAGGACGCCTACAAGAGAGGCCCATAGTGAAGACAAAGACAAGAGACCGTGGCGACCCACAGTGGAGAGTACAGGGAGTTATAGGGGCCGTCAGCGCAACACGTGGTCGAAACCAGCAGATATTTGGGCTGCCAAGGACAAGGCCAGACAAGACGCCTCCAAGGGACTGTGATGTATTCTTTTTTTATTAAAAAAAAGAAGAACAAGCAATGTTATATAGCTGAAATACATGTGAGCTCTGCCGTCGACTGCAGCGGTTGGCCGTCGTTATATTCAGTCCACTGCAAAAGGACGGGCCAGAGCTGGGATGCGGCCTGGGAAAGGTTGGTCTCGGGCTGGGAAAAGACGACGCCGGGTGTCGACATGAGCTTGCCAATGCCCGTCTGTCCGGGGGCAAAGTACGGTGCACACTTGCTGGGGATCGAATAGTTCCCACAGGGCTGGGAATACGACATGACCTTGAACATTTCGACGCATTGTGCGTCCATGCACGTATTCGCCAGGAGGCCTGGGAAGACGACGACACAAACGCTCTGCTGGTTGCCATGCAGCAAGAGCGACGTCGTCTTTTCCGCTACGGATACACTCAACGCCAAAGCGTCTGCTGCGGCGGCTGCCAATACTACGAGGAAAGCCTTCATCCTTGTTGTCAATGGCTTGGAAGAGGGAAGAGGGAAGAAGGGAGAGGGAGAGAGCATGTTCTTTATCAACAGACTCTTTTGTTTGCCAAAACAAAAAAAAAAGATTTCCAATATAAAATAAAATCCACCTATTGGGTCGCTATTGCGTGCATAAAATGAAACATGATTCAACCATTTTTTGTTCTTCTTCTTCTTTAATAACAACAGCCATGAAGAGAATAAATATACAATATAAAAGTAAAAAAGTAAAAGAAAAAAGAGTACTAAATCGTCTCCCATCCACCATTGTTATTGTCCACCTCCATCTTTCGGCTAATATGGCTCGGTATACCATGTGTCAACCACAATGTTCGCAACAACGAATCGTACCGCTTCAGATTCAACGTCAACAACCGTCCATGCCGGAACCCCATGTCGGACTCTCCAAATTGATCCGTATACGGAGCATTCCCATACGACCCCGATTGCCTAAACAAATGGACAATACAACACTTTCGAATCGCCAGAAACAACCCCACCGACCGCTGACACGTCTTCATGTGCTGCTGCGCCCCGCCAATCCGCATCGTCCGGTGGCCTATGCGCTCCTTCTTCAGACAACAAATGGCCTGACCACAGAAAATGGCACCACAAAATAGACAAAGAAGCGGATCAGAAATGTCCTTGCCGGTGGTGGGACACACTGCCCTCGTACTCGCCTCCAGCAACTGATCATACTGGTCAGGCAGACCCACCAGTTCATACACGCCTGGATGCGGCACACACGCCGACCGCATCCTTCGGTCCCCCCGTCGTGCCACCAGCTGACGAGTCCACCCCTGGGCAATCGCCCGCAAATCATCGCTCTCTGGTAGCCATGCGCACATTTCATCAAACGAAGGGACCTGCAAAATGCTCGTTAGCCGATCTAGCTCGCCCCCCTCCCCATGCGGCGCCACACTCATGTCCACACCACCAGCTACATGCATCAGCACAGCCGACTTGCGCAAAAAGACAAGCGCATAGCGTCGCACAAACGCATAGAAGTCAGGCACCGTCTGCAGGCCCGGCTGGTCAAAGGCCGACTCTGCCTCCATCACGAGGTCCTCCTCGCTCGACCCGGAACAGTCACGCTCCGTGTTGGCAATGTCCGTAACAACGAGACAGAACACGATAAAGCGCCCCATTGGCGTCTGCGCCTCGTCTTCGTGGTCGCGCATCAGCACATTCACCCATGCCGACGCCGGAATGTACTGCGACATGTAGAGCACCACCTTGAACATCTCGGCAAAGAAAAGCAGCCGCAGCAAATGGCTCGCCTCAAACCCACACACCGGAACGAGCGTAAACATAGCCTCGGCAAAAAACAAAAAGACATCCTCCTCCAAGAGGCCCTTGAGCGACGCCAACGCCCCCCCAAAAAGCATCCGGTGGTGCTCCTCTGCATCCGACAGAAGCTCTGCCATGATATGCGCCTGTTCCAGGTCCTTGCGCATCGAACCCACCGCCTGGTACGTCTGCGCCGTCGCCGCCAGCACCTTGAGGTGCGTCAGCGTCATCTGCGACATTGTAGACAGCAGCGTAGGCCCCTCCGTTGGCACACCTCGCTGCTGAATCTCGGCGGCTGTGATGGAATACCCCAGCGCCTTGCGCAGCGTGTCCCCATGGCTAATCTGGTCTCCCATCAGAGCCGCATCGTCCTCGTCTGCGTGTCGTGTTGGCAAGTTGTTGACGGAAAACGTCGCGTACAGCCGTCGGTAAATCGTAACCAGCTCAGACAACGGCGAGAGTGCATGCGGTATCCACGCTTCGCTACGCAGGTCATCAATGCTTTCGCCAATCCTGGTGCTGCTTTCCACCAGCTCCACGTAGAGCCGTGATTTGGTAAACTGAACTCTAAAGACGGGCTTGGCTATAAAGTCCTCAATCGGCGACGGCTTCACGGCAAGGGCCCCGGGATACGACTCTTTCTTGTCGTCCCAAACCACAGGAAGAAAGGCATTGCCCAATGCCTTGCAAAGCGGGCAAATAAACTCTTGTCTGGAAAGATCCTCTGGATGGTTGCGCGGCACCTGTTGGTGGTGCCGACGCGCCGTCGACTCCATGTAGTCTTCAAAACAGTGGTAGTGCATCACATGCCCACATCCCGTAGATAGCACGCCCGGCACGCAGTTGTCTGATGGGAATCCACGGCCCACCGTCTGTCTCTCGGTCTCGTACACATCGCCATCCGCACCCACCTTCTTCACCATCTGTCGGTTCTCCTTGGCCACGCCAAAGGGCCGCTCCACCGATGCATCCAAGTTCTCTGGCGTGGTGGCCACCTCGCGGAGGAAATCCTCGTCGAGAAAATCCGTCTGTCGAAGCATGCGGCTCTCCGTAATAAAAGCAAACGTCCCATACATTGAGCCGCCATCCGTAGACTCCTGGCAGAGAATGCACGTCCCCGTAGGATACTGCCAGACGCCCTCCTTCACCTCGTCCTCGTCCTCCTCCTCCTCCTCCATATGGCCCCAGTTGGAATTGGCCATGAACGACTTTTGCTGCTCCTGCATCTGCGACATGATGCGCGCCTGTCGAGCCAGCGCCGCGCGCTTCTTCTCCTCACGGTCATCTACCTCCACGGCATCTGCCACTGGCGCCACAATGCTGGCAATGGAGAGATTGAGGTAGTCATACGTCTCCTTGAAGGCATCGGGCTCGCGCTCGTACATCCGTCTCAGCACGAGCTTAATCTTGACATGGCTCGACTTGTATTCGTTGCGTGCCAGCAGTAGATTCAACAGCGTCACCACCGTCTTGGCATTGGGCGTCTCCGGCAAAAAGTTGCTCCTCGCACATGCCACAAGACACGACAGCACAAACGGACTGGTTGTATGCGACGACTTGTCCTCTTGGATGCCAATCAGCATGAGGTGAAGAAGCATGTGCAGGTACGTCTCCACGCGCGATGAGGGCACGCTCGGCGTCAGCTTTTCCGAAACAAGGGGATAGAGCAGACAGTAAAAGATGATTTGCACAAATATACCCGTCTGCGTCACGTCGCCAATGCCCATAAAGGCACCCTCACGTATTGGCTCCAGACGAGGCTCATAGACAATCGTGTCTTCAGGCCGCCCCGTCTTCTTTGCCATGTGCTGGCGCCAAATCGACTCGGCTTCATCACGTTGGTTGCGTGTGTAGTGCCCGGAATAGGGATCAATCGTATCCATCATCTCCGGAAGCAGAGAAAAGACACCAACGTCGTTCGCCCCATCAGGAGAACGGAAGGATGTCATCTCTTGCAGGACACTCGTAAAGCACGAGTGGTCTGTATACTTGTCCGGCAACTTGGAGCAAATATCAGAGTAGGAAAGAGGACCGAAGCAGAGAGCCTGCACCAGGTCCCGCCGAATGATGACCTCTTGAGGCATGTCCTGCAAGAGAGTACGGTCGGTTACCAGCGTGGCGAGCAAGAGAAGAAAGTCTTCCACCACATCCAGGTGCTGTGCATCGTCTTGTGCCGCCGACTTTTGCTCAAAGAAGCCCTTGATCCATGGCTCCAGCCCAAATCGGTCCACCATTGTCGCCAGAAACCTCGACGGATCACACACAACCAGCGCTGTTTGGATCAAAAACAGGTCTCGCTGATGAGCCACCTCGCGGTGGTTCACGCCACGGTAGGAGCCCGCCTGGTGGCGGAGACTGATGCCATTGCGGACCCACATGCCAGCCTTCATTTGCGAAAGCCATGCACAGACGCGGAGAGGGAAATCGAGGGCAGCCAGGAGATATTCCTCCGGCTCATACAACGTCCGCGGCATCATCTTGCGGCCCATAGACCGCGGCTGTTCGACGAGCTGTTCCTCTGTAAAGAGAAGAAGAGACTGCAACTCCGATTGGGACATGCTCCGGCCGCACTCAATGAGCCAGGACATGGCATAGTGAAGGGCATGGTAGAAGCTGACAGGCTGCTCATCCACACTAAACTTGACAATGGAATGCGTACGCGTGTCGAATTCGTAGTCGGACACCTGCTTCATCTTGATTTCATGGCGAACCTCTGACTGGGTAAACCGCTGGCGTTCTGCGCCGATGCTGTTGAGGATGACAGTCTTGGCAACAAGCCGAATGGCCCGCGAAAGAGCCGGGAGACGCTCATCTCCGGGCCGGATATTCCGGAACGCAGCCGAGAACTGCCGGCAAAGCCTGTTGATTTCTCTCGAAATGAGAGACGCACTGATCCACGTGTCGGTCTCGTACTCGACATGGTCGCCGAGGATGCGCGTGTTGGGACAGATGCCCTGGTGGAGCTTCATGAGATCAAGAAACGCCATGATATAGCGCGGTTCCTCGCGGATGCACTGCTGCACATGCGCATTGTCAAACAGATACTTGAGATCTACAAAGAAGTGGTACAGTCTTCTATTCGTCACACTTCCGCTGTCAAAAGCAAGCACGCCAGTGGACGAAACGTCGCAGGGGTGGCCGACTTGCCGTGTGGTCAGGAACGTGTAGATGGTGGCCATGAGGCCCATGAAGAAGTTGCTGCGCTCGACAATCTCCGCCGTGATGGAAGGCGTCGTCAGGATCTGGAGGGAGAGGTTGATAATGGAATGGTCGGGCTCGCGGTCGCCAATCAGATAGAGCTGGGACAGGATCGTGTAGAGGCCAGCAAGACGGATGCCCAGAATGCGTTTGAAGTGGGGGACTGTCACGACGGTTGTGAGATAGAGCGAGCGCAGGTTGTTGCGCATCTGCTTCCAGAGCCGCAAGTCAAAGAGAATCAGCCAGTCCATGCGGACTCGCTTTTGCAGATTGACCTCGTCTGGGGCGTCTTCCAGGTAGGCGTCGGGGACCTCGAGCCAGTAGCGGCCTGGCCGGGACTGCGACGATTCTTCCTGTCCGGGAGTCTTTGGGATGTCCAGGCCCGACTTGGAGTAGGAAACAGAGGGGGCAATGAGAGGCTCGGCCGTGTCCGAGTCGGACGGCGTCGTATCGCGGTGGCGCCGCCTTCGACGCTCACGCTCCTCTTCCGGCTCGCGATTGCGGACACGGTCGCGACCAAGCACGCCCTCGCCGTTGTTGTTGTCATTGGTGCCTATTTCAATGGTCCAGGCAGGACGGGACAGCTCGTCGGCCATTTCCATGGCAGTTGTGCCGCCTTCGCGGAAGACGCCGTCTATGTAGTCCAGATCGGCCTCGATGTCCACCATGTCGGTGTCCGAGTCGAAGTCGGCGCCCTCTTCGATGCCCCCGGCCGCCTCGTCGTCGTCGTCGTCGACAGGGATGACGATGCGGGTGAACTGGGCCCGGAGACGGGCCTCCTGGATGAAGATACTGTTTATGCGGTCCATGGCGGCGATTTTCTCCTCGTCGTCGATGCGGTCGTGGCCAATGGTGGCGCGGGACGCCCTGCTGCCTCGACGCCACGGTGACACGAGCTCTTCGCAGATGACCCTCCGCAGGACGTTCTGGTCGTTGCCGACGCTGCAGCCGCTGATGTCGTTGAGCCAGTCGACCATGGAGCTGCACATCTGCTCGCGGAAGGTCTCGCGGGCCGAGCGGACGCTGACGCTTACTTTGATCTGCTCTACAATCTCGGCAACGCCAATCATCTCGGCGAGGTCTTCGCCTTCGGAGATGAGGCTGCGGCCGATCTCGTCCGTCTCGTAGGCCTTGCGCATGCCCTGTGCCTGCGTGGTGCGGCTGGCACGGGCCACCTGGTCGGCCACGTCGTTGACGGTGTGTTTTTCGTCGTTCCAGACGAGCACTGTGTAGAGCCCTGCTGGGGCGTCGCCGCCGTAGACGTCGCCCAGCTGCGCCATTTCCTCGTCCTGCTCGACCGTGGCCGCCGACCGCGGCCGGCGCAGCTGCTCGGGCGAGCACGAGAGGATGTCACACATGAAATCAAGCACGCGGCTGATGGTCATGCGGATGCTGGCCTCGACGTCTGCCGCGACGCTCTCGTCGGCCAGCCGGCCCTTGCCCTTGTCCCTGCCCTTGTCCCGGACCGCGCCGTCTGCGCTGTGGATCGTGCAGATCAGCGGCCGTGTCCACGCCTCGGCATCGCCGCAATCGCAGCAGCCGCTGTTGCCCAAACTGACGCTCATCCGGACGTTGTGGCCGCGGTGGTCCGTCCCCTCGAAGCACTTGAGGCACAGCGTGCACGTCTCGTCCACCGCGCACGTCTTGCAGCGGTACGACACCTCGCCGGCCTTGAAAATGTGGCTGCAGGCCTTGCCCCGGGCCGCCTCCGTGTACTCGGCGCCTTCCTGCGCGCCCTGCGCCTCGCTCAGCCGGAGAATCCCACCGGCCGGCCCGCCGCCGGGGAAGAACAGCCGCATGGTCGACGCATTGCCGCCAGCCATGCACCAGAAAAGACTCGTCAAAAGATCCCGTTCGGCGTCTTTTGAGTATCGGTAGTCGTGTCGCGACGCCAGCCGCTGGAGGAACTCGCAGAGCTGCTGCTCCGACGTCGACAGCATCTGCCGTCAGCACGCCCCCTTTTCGGCGCAAGAACACTCACCTTGGTTGTCTTGGCGGCTTGTCGTCGATGCTGTTGTTGAAGCCACAGCCTGCGGACGTGGGGACCTGGTCACGTGCATGCAGCACTTTGTCCACTTTGTCGGACTTGCGCAATGCAGTACTCCAAGTACATCGGTACTATCAAGTCTAGGTGAGTCTTATGCACCCATCCCAATCCATTGCCTTCTATCTATTTTGTGGTAAACTATGATGAATCAGCCCATTCGCCTCGTCTACCCGCCCGCAGCACGCCATAATCTCTTCCCAAAATCTGCCAATCGCAATGCCCCGCGGAATCCGCACCCCCGCCTGGCCCTCCTCAAGCAGCGTGCACACCGTCCGCCCTGTCTGCGTCTTGCCCTCAAGGGCCTCCTCTGTAGTCCCCTCCGTCACCACGGCCACGCGGAAGCGCTCTCGCCGTCCGTCTTTAACATCATGCATGGCAATCTCGTTCGAAATGGCGGCCGCCACGGCGATTGGGTCGTGCAAAGGGGGCCCCTCCGTGATGCCCTGGTTTTCGCGGTACGCATCTGCAAAAAATGTGACGAGTTCAAAGAGCATTGTGCGGAACGCCGTCGTCCCCGGCGGCGCCTCCGTCCCGAGGATCTGCTTCTGAATGGCCTCTGTCGTCAGCACAGTATGCGTGACATCCAGCGGAATTAGCGTCGTCTTTGCTGCCAGTTCTTCGTGGGAAAACACGGCTGCTGCTGCCTCTGGGTCGGCAAAAATGTTAAACTCGGCCCATGGCGTGCTGTTGCCAATGCGCGGAACGCCGTCCACTCTGCACAAGACGGCGTCCGTAAAGCCATCGCCCACGGCACCCCCCATGATGGAAAGCCCTGCCAAATGGCCAACAATCTGGGGATACGTCTTTATTAATACGGCAATGTTGGTCAGCGTACCCGTGGCCACAATCCACGCAGTGTCCCGAGGCTGTGCCAGTACCGCTTTGGCCATGGCGTCCACAGCCGGGACGGCCGAGGCCCGTCGTTTCGGCTCCGGAAGCAGGGCTGTGCCGCCAAGACCGTTTTCTCCGTGGATATCAGCGGCACTAATGGCTGGCCGCACTAGAGGCGCACTCGCCCCGGCATGCACGTCCACATCAAAGCAGCCCATAGCCGTCAGCATGGACGTTGCATTCCACGTTGTGTGTTCAAGACTCGTGTTGCCATACACTGTCGAAATCCCCAAGAGGTGGATCCGGGGGTGGTGTGCGCCTAGGAGAATGGCAAAGGCATCATCGTGGCCCGGGTCACAGTCAAGCCACAGAGGTGTTTTCTGAATGTCCATCTTCGATTCAATGTAAATGCAAATGTCTAATGCCTAGTGTCTAAAAAAACGATGGAATTACAGCCTGTTATTATTTATGCTACAAAAGTGGGACAGTCTACAAGGAAACCCGCGTAAGAAACCCGAGCAGGCAAGAGCCTAGCCCCTTGTCCACACGCAGTCATCATCCGATGGAGCCCTCGCTGGATGACGACGGGCACATCTTTTCCTTTCGGTGCTTATTGCCACGCATTATCAGCTGACGATGGGCCCTGTGTACCGGCACAGGTACCCGGTACTGCAGCCGTACCTCTTGGCGCACTGGTAGGTAAGGTTACATAAGCGACGATCATGACGTCGCCGTTCAGCACAAGACACTCGCCACAGCCTTGCATAAGGATGCACGTCGTACATGCCTGAATAATAAAAAGGCCCACATGAGCGAGCATGCGTTCGGATGCAAATGAAAGGAGCAGCGCTGTTCAGTTCGCATCCGCACCCGAAGGGGGCTCACTTCGACGCCAATCCACACAGACCCGCTTGGACAACATTTTGGAAGTATGCACATATTCCCAGCAATTCCCTTTTTTTGTGCTAACAGCAGACGGCACGGTCGCGCGCAGAAGCCATTCTCCCTCAAATCGACCAAATAGAAGCCCGGATGGAGCCATTGCTGACAACGCCTTCCCAAACGGGACCCTCAGACTACGGATCCGTGCGGCGACGGGCGGCAGGCGCGACTACAGCAGATACAGCAGATACATCTTCTGACAGCAAGAGCCCAAAATGGCCTCTCCTTGCCTCTTTCCGCACAATGGAGCTCGAAAACAAGGGGAGTGTCGCACGTGACCATCTCGCTTTGGAAAGAACGTTCCTGGCGTGGCTGCGGACGTCTCTTGCCTTTGCATCGATTGGCATTGCTGTGACGCAGCTGTTCCGCCTGCAGGGCGTCCCAGACAGCGAGGGCTTCAACGCACTCCGTCACGTGGGCCGGCCCTTGGGCATAACGTTTCTTGGGATTAGCATTTTGGTGTTGTTTTTGGGCTATCACCGGTTTTATGAGAGCCAGCAATGGATTCTGCGGGGCAAGTACCCTGCGAGTAGGGGCACGATTCTGGTCTTGTCTATGGTGGCATTTGCATTGATGGCGGCGTCTCTTGTGATTGTAATTGTTATTCAGCCAGCATAGTCGTCTTTACTTCTTGGATATCTTGGTCTTCATGGAGGCATTTTTGGATATTTTGCATGTATATTTCTCTAGACATAATCAACCACCAACGCCACCCTACATGGATATATAATAGTTGAAGGGAAAAGCGACATAAAAAATATAAAAAGAAAAGAATGAATGAAAGAAATATAGTGCTAGCTATATCTGCTCAATGGCCTTGGCAAGGGTCATTTGTCCCAGACTATGTGTTCGTCCCTTGCGCCGAAAGTCATCTTGACACAACGCCTTGGCCGTCTGCAAGAGCGACTCGGTCTTTAGCTGTGCTGCGGCCTCGGCATGCTGCTGCTGGAGCGTGGCCGACTGCAGGCTCTTCCTCGCGTGGCTACTCAAGACATTGTCAACGAGACTGGCACCCCTGCTGCGTCCGATGGCTGGACTGAGAGGACTCGCCACCCTCGACTTGGCCAGCATGGGGTCCCTCAGCATGGCATACATTGTGCTGGAAAGAGAATTGACCCGCTCATTCAGCTTCTTCACCTGTGTCTCCAGCGTCTGCCGAATGGCCCGTTCGGACTCGAGCTTTGCCAGCAGCTCCGACTCTGTACCTTCCATGGTGATGTTGTTCATGGCAGGCATGCTCGAGGCCGCCCTCACTCGGAATGGCGATAGTGGCGGCATCGACATGAGCGTCCCACGAAGCGTTGGTGGATGGAGCGATGCTATGCATGTCTGGTCGCCAATGGTCGTGTGGGACACATCCGAGTCAAAAGAATTGGCAGAATAAATGGAGTGCCGTGATGGTGGCGGTATGAGAGCATCGCCATGAGTCATGGCCTGTGACTCGTAAATGGCAGCCGGAATGGCAGGCAATGGATGTGGCAGCGTGGTCCGTGCCGTTGTCAGCGTCTGGCCCGGCGTGTCCACATCGTACGAAAAATTAGGCACGGTCTGGCAGAGCCGCTCCACCAAGCGTTCCATTTTGAGCATCCTCTGCTCCATGCTCTCCTCTACATTGGTCTTGAGAGGCGGGAGCTGTGACAGGTTCGACTGAAAGGCAGTCGCCTCCAAGTGCTCCTCCAGCCCCGAAAGAGACCTTGACCTTCGCCGTCGTGCCCCTGCATCTGTCTTTCCTGACGCTGGCCGTGGTGCTAGGCCAGCCCAGTCTGCCATCAGCGGACTCTGCGACCGTGCCCTTGCCAGGGGACGTTTCCGCTCTGGTGTGGCTTTGGGCGTCGGAAGCGATGCCGGCTTGGACGTGGAGGTGGGCGTAATGACAGCAGGCATCGGCACAACCGTCGATACGGGCATCACCACGGGCATGGGGGCAGATACGGGCAGCGGTGATGGTGGCGATGATGATGGTTCTTGTGGAAAGCCCTGGCTGTCCATTCGTCTTCGCCGAAAGAATTTTGTCAAGGTGCCGCGCAGTGACCGTTTTCGATAGCCTTCATCATCTGTCGTGTCGTCAATGCTCGGATTCACCAACCCACTAATGGCCACGCTCGACTCGGAGAAGCGTAGGGACGATTGGTGGTGATGATGGCCTTGGCGGAACGTCATTGAAATGGGGGGTCCAGGGGACATTGTGCGGTGCTTTGGTGCAAAGGATATATCAGTCGTGGACGCAAGAGGACCTCTTCGAACTTTCTCTAGCAGAGAACCACGATGGACAGTGCCAGGCTCTGGTGTGGTTCTCTCCTTGAATAAAGTGTTTCTCTTCATTTTCTTTTCGCCCGTGCTCATTCTTGCTGACGGGATGAAAAGAAGAATTGAAATGAACAAGAAAAAAACCTGGAGATTTCTTGCTAGAAACAAGAAAGCTTTGGCAAAAGCTAATCCTAAAAGGAGCATTCTTGCGACCCTGACTGGGGTCCGTCAATGTAGCATTGTCTTCAAGATGCATCAGATGCACCCCTTTGAAACGCAAAACTATGAGGCTTTTTTGCACTTTATCTTTTTAAAAAAAAAAACATCTCTTTCCCTCTCCTTTATAAAAAATTTTTTTTAAAAAAGAAAATCTTGCTTGAAATTCATGAATGAGTTGGAGAATCTGTCCTTGTTCTTCATCGTTGTTCGAGACACGATGCAACGGTTTTCTTGAATTTAATTACGGCTGGATCCCGGTCGCTGGAAGCTCCTGAAACTTCTAAATGAGAAGGAAATGCAACTACCCCTACCTACATCAGGTTGTATACAGACCGAAATTAATGATGCACCTCATTCACATCTGGGTAGCGTACATCCGCATTGTCCTCGAGGAATGCCATCCACGCCTTCAAATAGCCACTTCCCCTTTTCACCGTCTCCGAATCGCCCACCACGACGAGTGCCCGTCGTGGACGCGTCATGGCAACATTAAGCCGTCTCTTCTCTGCGAGGAATCCCACCGTGCGCGCAATGTTGCTTCGCACAAGACTGACAATCACGACATCCTTTTCCCGTCCCTGGAACCCATCCACGCTCCCCAGCTCTATGCCTTCAAACTCGGCCTTCAAAGGCGCCAGCAACGCTAGCTGTCCGTTGTACGGCGTCACAACGGCAATGTCCTGTGCCTTGACACCAGCTTCCACCAGGATCCTAATGTGCTGTCGTACAAGCATCGCCTCGAGCCTGTTGGACTTGCTATTGTCCGTCATGGACCCCCCTTCCTCCTTGTTCTCGTCCTCAGGAAAGTCGTCTCCCTGTGTATCGTAAAATACCAATGGCTCCTCTGTATTCTCATTCCTCTCGACGCCGTCCAGGTCGCAGAGCAGCCTCTCTGCCACGGATGGCGCCGCAATAAGCCGAGACTCGTAGAGCGTGTCGGACGCAAACCGCATAATCTTTTCATGCATGCGGTACTGCGTCGTCAGCATCCGCTTGACCCTGGACCCGTACATAGCCAGTAGCCGATCAAAGAGGGTCCGTTCCAGGGCCTCATTGCGTGATTTCACCGTGGGTGGCAGCTGTAAATGATCGCCTGCCAAGACGACCTTCTTGGCACCCAAAAGGGCCACCCAGCACTGTGCCTCCAGTGCCTGGGCCGCTTCATCAATAATCACCACGTCAAAAGCAGACACCCCCGTCCCCGTAGCCGCTGGTCCTAGGGCCTTTCGTAATTGGGAGCCACCAGCACCGTGGAGCGTCGAAAAGACGACCTTGCTGCCTCCCACAATGTCCCCTATACAGCGGGCTTCGCGCTGGCGTAGCTCCTTGCGTAGCAGACGAAGATCTCCATAAATGGCCTTGCGGTTCACCTTCTTGCCCCTCTTCGGCGTCAATTCTGCCTGCTTGGCGTCCATGTCGGCACGCACATCCCGTACAATGGCCCCCGGCTCGGACGTCTGCGTCAATATATCTAGCGAAAGGCCCATGACGGCTGGCAAAAGACGGGCCGGATGGCCAATCCGCACCATGGGCACGCTGTGCCGCGCCAGTCTCTCTACCAAATTGTCCACGGAAATGTTGGACGGTCCACACACCAGGACACGCTGGCCCCTCTCCACAAACTGCAGAGCCAGCTCGACCAGTGTGTGTGTCTTGCCCGTGCCCGGTGGCCCGTGGATCAGGGCCACCTCGCTCGCTGCCAGGGAAAAGGCAACGGCCTCCTTTTGCGAGTCGTTCAGTGTCTCGTCCTTCCACACAATAGGCCCCCTCTCGCCCTCGCCAGGGCTTGCCAGGCCAAACAGGACCTGGATGAGAGGCGTGTAGGCCGACGCAGACATATCCCGGAGCGTCTTCATGGCCTGTGCCATGCGACGGAACGTCACTTCGTCGGCCAGTTTGACAATCCAAATGCGTGCATCCAAGACGTCTCTCTCGTCATCGTCGACGACAATCTCCACGGATGCTTTGCGTACACGCACCACGACGCCCTGCACGCCACGCTCCTGCAGCTCGCGCATGTCCCGCTTCTTGGCCGAGCCGCCAGGCTGTTCTGCCACTAGGACAACGTCGCCCGTGCGGATGCCGTGCTCTGGGAGGGTTCCGTCGGTCTTGTCCCGCTTCGACGGGCCCGTGGCCTTGTCGCCCTCGAGCGTGAGCACCGTGCGGGCACCCAGGCCCGTCCGACGGCCTGCCACGACGAGATTTGTGAGGGCTTTGCCAGCCTTTTGCAGGGCTGAAGGCGTGTGGCCGCCGATGAGGTCGGCAGTCTGGGCCACCTCGGCCTTGACCTCTTCGTCTAGTAGTTTTATTTGGTTCTCAACAAACTCGGGGACGTTCATTTTATCTTGAGCAGGCTCCTTCAATCTTCTTTAGTCTTTGATGTTCTTCTGAGCTTTTTATGCTTCAAGATGGCTTCATTTATGACGTCACATCGACTTATAGACTCTATATTACACGTCCTCGTCACTCTCGTCCCCCAGTAAATCGTCGTCGTCCTGCACAATCTCGTACCGTCCCCGCCGCGCAAAGCTGTCCCTCGTGGTAAACCGCCGGTTGCCCTCGAGCCGCTCTCGCACACCCCCCATCCATCTGTTCACGTGGTAATACAGCGTCCTCGCAAGCACGGGCAGCGTCCCCACCACGGCAATGGCCCCGGCAATGGCCATGACTGGGTACCGCACCACGGCCGAGTCCTCCAGCGTCTGCGTCTCGCCGAGCCGGATGGCGCCCATTTGCGTCGTCCACAACTGCATGGCGCCCCAGGCCGCCACAACGGCCAGGACACACGACACGACGACAATCAGCAGAATCACCATGAACCCCAGGCCCTGGTGCTTCTTCTTGTACTCCTCCTCGTGGTCCGGACACGCCTCTGACGACGACTGCTTGTCGTACTCGGAGCCGCCCACACACGTCGTCAGCGGGATCCGACGGAACCCGGTGGGCTCGTAGTACTCCACGGCCTCCGGGTTGGCTGCACACCACTCCAGCCGCGACAGGGGCTCCAGCCCGGGCACAAGCACGCACTGGCCATGGTTGTCCATCTCGTAGTTGTACGCACACTCGTAGTCCTGCCGTGTGCACGTGCAGTTGCGCACGCTCGCCATGTGCCGCAGCCGGTAGCCGTTGTAGCACGCACGGTCCGTCTTCTTGCGCAGATACTCGGACACATGGCCAAACAGACACGACGAGTCCGGCATCAGCGGGTGCGACGGCGACCATGAGTAGTAGTCCGACTCGGACGCCGACGTCGAGTCTTCACACGGCCGGCTGGCCAGGTTGATGTAGTCCAGATTGACGGTAAAGACGTCTGTTCCGCGCCGACACCATAGCAAAAAGTTCATCGACGAGCCCGACCGCAGCGTTGTCACGTCTAGCACCTCGACGGCATCATCTGTAAACGTGTATTCCTGCCAGGAGTCGCCTTCGTCCAGCGTGTACGACACCGTCCGCGTCTTTTCCGTCCGCGGAACAAGAACGGCCAACGATCCCTGGTCGCCAAACTGCCACTGCCACGCCCCCTTCTTCACGTTCTTCCACGACAGACCCGCGTCCGTCGTCATGAACGTGTCGGCATCCGCAAAGGACGCCAGACTCGGCCCGACGTTGCCCACGCCAAACATGAGCCCAACAGCACGCTCCGACGAGTATGTCTTGTGGCGGTCCTTGCGCTCCGTGTAGCCATGCAGATGGAGCGAGCACGCCGGATCGCCGCCATCCGAGGCCCCGAGACGGGCACTGCACCCGTACGCCTTGCCATCCACACTCTTCGCCGGAGGGGGCAGATAGGCCCATTCAGCGCCGTCATTGTGGCTAATCTTGGTCTGCAAGATCTTGGGCCGCCCCGCATCCAGCTCCTGCGTGTTGGCGACAGTATTGACAATCACAACACCCTCGAGCCCGAGCATCTTTTCAAAGTCGACAAAGAACTCATTGTCACAGTTCACGGCCGAGATGCTCTCGACGTACGACGTGCCGTTCGAATTGCTCTTGAGAATCGTCCCGTGGCGTCGATCCGCGTGTGTTTCCGTTGCGACAAAGAGATTCACGGCGTGCGTCGAGCTGTCCAGCACGGTGTATTCATGCTGGCCCTTGGGGACAATAAAATTGGACGGGAAGTGAGCCTCTGCGTACGTTTTGCCATCCAGAGAAGCAAGGGCCCGCAAATGGCCCTCTTCTTCTTCCGAATCATGCGCCGCGTCTTCCTCGACAGCAACAACGATGAACTCTTCCATGGTGGCAAAGCCCTTGACATCAGACACGTGCACGTCCTTTGTCGAGAACCAGTCGCTGCTGCTCACAAGCTCCACGACGCCATCCTCTCTCTCGTCCTTGTGCGCCTGGCAGAGAATCATCTTTTCGGGCCGTTGGCGGCGTGCCTGCGAGCTTGACCCAGCAAACTCGCACCGTTCTGCGTACCGCACCATGGTTCGCCAGCTGTCGCCACGGTCCAGCGACACCCAAGCCGCCTTGAAACAGGAGCCCGTGCCTTCGCACTTTTCGCCCACCCAGAGAAGCCAGTCCTTGCGGTCTGGGTGGAACGAAATGGGAATCGAGTCGCCCGGCTCTGACGGCGCGTCAAACTCGTGCCATGCACGCCCATGGTCAATTGTATACACGACACGGCGAGACGCCGTCAGGAAGAAGACTACTTCGCGGAAATGGTCATGGGGGACAACCGCCCACACATCCACATCGTCAAAGACGGACGGCTGCGTCCACGTCTTGCCGTGGTCTTCCGACAGGTAAATGGGACCGCCAGTGCCCGCCTCACGGTCGATAGGACGCATAATGACCGTCTCTGCCTCTTCGAAGCTAGCATCACCACGCTCCAGATACACCTTTTCAAAGTCGGAAAAGCCCGAAAAGTCTTTGGAAACGGTGTGCGAGACAGAGCCATCGCCCGTACCGCCACCCCCTCCAGGACTTGGACGTCCAGCGCCCTCGCTGCACTTACGCTCGACCAAATCGTCCTTTTGTGGGCCCTTGGCTCGACGACATGTATTGCCGGGAATCAATCGCCAGCCAGAAGAGCCCATGAAGACATTGCTGGACGAACACTCCCCCGGGGGGATGGTTACGGGACCAGAGGCAAGACACTCTTTGCGGTCTTCGCTACGGCGGAAATTGTAGTCGCACTCAAAGTCTAGGTCCGTGCATTCACAGTGCTCTGTTTTGGGGAGGGGCGTCTCGAAATCCTTGCCGAGAAAGCAGTTGGCATCCTTTTTCCGGCGGGAAAACTCTTGCGTATGGCCCATGATGCACGACGGCTGCCCGTCGCTATCGACACGTGCATGCCACTCTTCGACGTCCTTGGGCTTGCACTGGCTCTTCATGCCCTTGAAGTCAACCGAGACCGTGAACCAGCCGTCTTTATTGCTGCCAACCAGCAGAAACTCGAGCGTCGACGAGTCTTCGGCCGTTGTCAGGATAAACGGCCGTATCTTGAGCCCGTCAGGGAGACGCTCGCTCGCCCACGTCTTGCCATGGTCAAAGGAAAACGTGACTTCGTCCACCGTCTTGTCCTGCACGGCCACCAGAACACTCCCAGCATCGCCAAACTCGTACTTGTGGGGGCCTGAGGGGCCCTTTGTCCAGGTAGAGCCCGCATCGTCCGATACGAAAAGCTGCCCGTCTTCGTACGCACCGAGATACTTTCCCGTGTTGCCCACGCCCATGACGAGGCCAGGCGCCGGGCTGGAAAAGACCCTGCCCGAGTTCTGCAGGTCCGTCACAGAATGCAGATGGATGCGCTCCTTTCCGCCCTCCAGATGGATGGGCGAAAAGGTGCGTCCGTCGTCAAAGGTAATCTCCGAGACAATCTGCTTGTCCACGCGGCTGTCGACGACCTGCTGGCCGTTGTCCACGCGGTTTACCAAGAAGATGCCCTGGATGTTGGAGATCTTTTCAAAGTCCACGAAGCCAAACTCGTTGCGGTTGGTGAACTCAATGTTGGGCGTAAAGTACGTGCCGTTCGAGTTGCTCGTAAAGAGCGTTCCCGTGGGGCTCGACGGACGGCCCGTCATGACATCGACCTGGATGCTGTAGTTTGTGCCCTCGAGAATGGTGTACGCGCCCTGGTCGAGGCGGTGGTCCTCGGGGAAGACGGCACGATGCCACAGCTCCGTGTCGTCCGTCACAAACAGGGCCATTTCGTCCGTGTACATGGACGCCGAAGCTGCCAGGATATAGCCATGCACCTGTGCAATGCTGACGATGCCCTCCACGGTCCTGTCCGTGTCGAGAAGCGGCTCCTCCTCGTCCAGGAAGAAGTTGTCGGACAGGACAAGCCGCTGGTCCTGCTTGAACTGAGCGTCGTCTCGGGCAATGCAGAGAACACGGTCGTTATCCTTTGACGTCGAGCCTGTGGAGAAGGTCTCTGTGCCCACGGCCCACCAGCAGCCGGCCGTGCCGTCCCGCAGCAGATCTGCAGACGTCCGGAAGCCGTTGGTTGTGTACAGGGCCGTCTCGGAAATGCCCCGCTGGTCGTACTGCAGGCCGTTGTAGATGATTTTGTCTGGATCGGCAGCATGGAACACCATGGGCCTGCTCTGGAACGGACTCGTGTCGAGCACAGCGTCGAATTCCACCCACGAAGCACCCCGGTCGGCTGTTTTAAAGTGCTGGGACCCGTCTGTCAAGATATACGCTCTTTTCGCGTCGAATTCGTGCATCACAAGCTGTGACGCCAGCCCCGACGCACCCGCCACCTCATCCCACGTCGCGCCCGAGTCTGCCGACCGGTACACAATGCCGTCCAGGTAGTCCAGCATCAAAACCACGTTGGATTCTTTGAAATATTCAACGGCATCCGGCTGATGGGCGAATTTCGACGTCCTCATCGCCGGCCCCGCCGCCGCTGCCGCCGCCAAGCCTACGCCCAGCAGCAGCGCAGTCGCCTTCGTCTTCATCGTGCAATCGGCCTGCTCTTTGTTTTGTTACCCTTTTGTTCTTATTTCTTCTTTTTTCTCTCTTTTTTCTGCTTCTCCCTCGTTGCTGCCTTCTCGGGCCAAGCTTCCTACCTGATTCGGATACATACAGTGGAGTTGTGGCGCTGTGGCGCAGCTCTTGCTCTTTCCCGCAAAAAGACACAGTTCGGGTCTTGCTATAAGAAGCTGCTTGTCGCCGCCAAATAGCTCAAAACACCTGCATTCGCTTCGATTTCATGCGGTGACGTTTCAAAAAAAAAGTGCACGGTGTGAAATCCTATATAAGTAAAATCTAGGCCATTCCGAGCAGTTAGCGCCCTTGTGGCTCAATGGTAGAGCGTTGCACTAGTATCTCTTGCTATGCAAAGGTTCGCGGTTCGATTCCGCGCGAGGGCATCTTTTTACTTTTTGACTTTTGCTTAAAAACAATATCGTCGACTCTTTGTTGTCATGACTCCTAAATGACTCCTAAATGTAGATGACGGATATATTTACTGTAAACATGTCTTTACTGCCACTGCAGCTAGTCGGTTTCCGTTCATGTTCCATAACGAATGGCATGGCACAACAGGAAGACCATCATGATCAAGGCGTATGCTTTCGTCCACATAGACTACATCAGCACCATCCATGGCCACCTTTTCCCCAAAATGCCAAGTCTCAACGCAGACTGCCGTCGTGCCAAAGGTAGTCACATGCTGTCTTCCGTCTTTGCGAATGGAAATAGGCTCCTTGCCATGGGCAAATCCTACATGGGCATGCCATTCCACAGGTGCATTTCGCGGAAGACTTGTCACCTCGGCGAGAAATACCGGTCCAGGCATTCCCCCACCAATAGATGGATCCGGAAGCAAGGCCTCTTTCTTTTCTGACGTTCCATACACTCGGTACTCATAATGGTGTGTCCGGTCCCAGACGTCAAGTTCATCATCGTCTTCTGTTTTTTTAGCCATCCATGAATGAGCAGCGTTCCAGGCGTTCCGGATACAAGCCACCTTATCTTCCGGCGCCCTGTCCCTTGGAATATACGCCACCGCGCTCGACCACCACTGGACACCCACATCAAGCCCAATACGCCACAAGTGCTGCAGAGCCAAGACGGCGGAAAAGCCAAAAGGCTCTGCAGGAAATTCCATGGTGGCCGGCACCAGCGGAATCTGGCCGGCCACAGAGACAACGTGGCCAGCAGCCATCTCGATGGATATAGCCTGGCTGTACGGGCCAATATTGGCCGGCGCCCAATACGATCTCGACTGCACATGAAGCCCACTTCGTCGCGCACAGGTCACGGTCACGTACACAGCCAATTTGTGCTCCAAGGGCGCAGAAATCGTCACACGCGAAGGTGGGTTTGGGTCGGCAAAGAGCGTGGCGTACAGTTCGTTGAAATCTTGAAAATCAGACATTTCTTGCAGCACGACAAGCGTCCGGACAATCTGTCTACTCGTGTACCCATTTGCCATTAGCAGCGTACGGCACTGGTCGACGATTGACTGTGCCGCCTCTTTTATGGAGGAGGAATGCGTCGGGACAATGGCCCATGTGTTCTGCAGCTCTCCTTCTGACATATCGAGCACGTCCCCGTGGACACCCTCCTGGAAAGCCTCTCGGGAAGCCTCTCGGGAAGCCTCTTGGGAAGCCTCCTCTGAGGCTGCTGAACCATCTCCAACAAACTGCAAGGCATGCAAAAAACGGGCGTCTAAAATGGGCGGCGTCCTAATTTCATAGTCCATGGCACCCGCCTCTTGAAGGATCGCCTTGTCGATGATTAACCGCATCGTCCCGCCACTCTCTTGCACAATACGACGGTCTCGTTCTTCGACATGGATTCGTTTGGAAAAGAGCAGCGGTGGACCCGACACAACAAGCGTCTCATATTCTCCGCCCTCGCCGAGACATGCAGCCTCGAGCTCGGTACCGAGACCCAGCCGCGCAAAAGAACGCTCCACACGGCCACGGTCTCTTGCTGCATCCAGCCATAGAGCAGAGGCATCGAGACCGCCACTGGCCACCCTGATGAGGCGTGCCTCGAGGCCCGTCACGGCCAAGTCGGCAAGATAATCAGCCGGGTACTTCCAGCAAAACGCCAGAGGCACGAGGCCAAGTCGCAGCGCTACCGACTCCACCCGAGTGCGCTGGTACGTGCTCATAAGCGCCCCTGCAGACACTGCATTGACCTCTGGATGAAGGGCTTGCACGCGCTGCAACAGTGCCATCATGGACTCGGTTTCATCGCCGTTGCGAGGTGCATAATCTCTACCGGTCTCCACAGCACCCCCACGGATGGCCTGTCGGTACAGGGGCACCCCCGTGGCCTCTGCGAACAGTGGAATCACTTCATGCCCAACGGTCTGGTACATGAAACTATCCAAATCCTCATCGCCTTGCTTGCCTTGAGGATGCAGATTTGCCAGCGCAACAACTCGGTGTCCCAGCGATCGGCAATGCAATAAGCTAAAAAAGCTATCCTTGCCACCCGACACCAGCCCAACCACTTGCAATACCATGCCTCTCTCTGCTCATAAAGTAATTTTTTTAAAGTACCTCTATGGGTACATCCCTCGAAGAGTCTGTGACGTCAGAAAGAGCGGGTTCCTGCTAGCGAAATTGTGGGGAGCTTTGGCCTCGAGGATGTATCCGCGTATGTACTCGGCCTTGACGAACTCGAATCGGTCAAAGCGGATCCGGCCCGGACACACTAGTAGCAAGTGCTACATATCAGAGACATGCCGCCGAATGTAACCAGAGGCTGGGAAAACTTGCAAGAGACATGCTGCACATCTATCCACGTAAAAAAAGTCGGTAACACCCAATAGTGCGACCTCACCTTTGACAATGTCTTCATTCTTCTTCATTTCTTTTTTTCCATTTCACTTTTATTTTTTTTGTTCAGCCAATAAAATTATCAACTCCTTCAATGCTATGTAAAATGTATGACTATTTTTGTTGAGGCTCGCCAACCTTGAAAATCCAAAATGAAGTAAATAAAAAAAAACAATTTGAAAAACTTGCGAATTTGGCGCCAGAAACACCAAACAGGCCATCTTGCTTGGAAATGTACACTTTGTCGTCATTCATTTCGAAGGAAAAAAAGAGAAAAAAATACAATACAATGGTCATGTGTCAATGGTAAACGTAATAAACTCATCAAGATCGCTTGCGTTTCTTCTTCGCCTGTGCTTCGGCTCCGTTACGGCAGCCTTCCACCTGAAAGAGCACTCGGCCAAACTCTTCCCCCATAGGCATGCCCTGTCGATGGTACATCATCGGTGGCATAAAGCTGCTTGTAGGCGTCGAGGATATCTCCGAGTCTTCATACACATTCATCATCATGGAGCTCGTACCGTGTGTTCGTGCGTGCTGTGCCAAGTTGTCGGAACGCGAAAACTTCTTTCCACATTCATGGCAATTAAATGGCTTGTCCTGTGTATGAAGCGAGCGGTGGTGGCGTTTCAGGTGCTCCTGGCGTCTGAATCTTCGCTTGCACAAATCACAGGCAAATGCTTTGGACATGTCTTCCGTCAACGACTGCTTGCGTCCACGGCGATTGACGGCCACTGGCGCGGCAGCCGAATCTGTCTTGTGATCCTGGTCAGAGGCTGAGTCAGACTCACCACCCTCCGATGCCTTTTCTACCGGTGTCACCTTGCTCTTCTTGGGTGCAGACGCCTTTCGTGCAGGCGCTCTTGGTGCAGGCTTCATGGATGCCATGCCAATCACGGGCACTGGGACTGCCGTCACACGCGTGACTTGCACTGACTTGGAGGCTGTCTCAGTAGTAGGTTTAGTCACTGGCACCACAGTAGATGTCCTCTGGCGCTTTGTTGGCTTGGGCACAGATCCCTCATTGACATTGGCAAATGCATCAAAGAAATCCATGTCCGAGTGTGCCGTGACAGACGAGCTCGCTCGAGACCGGGTGGGCAGTTCTGGCACCGTCAACGAATTGGATGTAGGGAAATCTGGCCCAAGATTTGCAAGAGCATTGGCAAAATCCTCGTCCGAAGACTCAATGATGGGGAATTCGTCGAGATGAAGGCTGCTGCCAATCAATTGGCTCTCAGCAGATGGCTCTACCTTGACAGGCTCAAGCGAGGATTCGACTTGCATAGGGAATAAAAAATCCTCTTCCATTTCCAAATCACCGTTAAAGCTCAAGAATCTGCTGGACATGGGAGAAAGGCTTCCCTCGCTGCCCACCGTCAGGTTGCGAGGATCACAAAAGTCATGGTCCTTGTCAGAAAAACCAGAGCTCGGATAAGGTGATGGGGATGGTGAAAGGGACGGGCAAGAAGACGCCGACAAAAGGTCTCCACTGCTACCCGTAGGTG
The DNA here is from genome assembly GCA_020002325.1 of Chrysosphaeria jannelii. Lineage (NCBI taxonomy): Eukaryota > Fungi > Ascomycota > Sordariomycetes > Ophiostomatales > Ophiostomataceae > Chrysosphaeria > Chrysosphaeria jannelii. Next base: position 141,904 of record JAGKRY010000016.1, on the reverse strand, counting down.
TTGGGAGATCATGGGGAAGAATAGCACCTGTGTGCGTCTGTCCTTGAATGAAGACTACTTGTTAATATAAAAGACGTATTGCGTGTCGTCACATACCAGGAGTGTATGGAGGGGATGCATTGGCAGACCAAGACGCTGCATGAAACTGCTCAGCAGTAGCGTCCATACCATTGAATTCTTTTTCCATCGAAAGTACTGCATTGGAGGGAATAATATCCTCACCAGGAGTGCTCGCCATAGAAGTAGATGTGAGTGGTGGAGTAGAGGGGAGAGATACGTCAAAGTTCGTCTCCAGCATGGATGGCTTTACCGAGCCAAGGCGGCGGTTATGGCTAGCAATAACAGGCGGCTGGGCCATGGAAAAGGAAATTTGGGATCCAATGAAGGACTTTGAGTGCGAGGGGAGCAATAACGCTTCGCCTTGTGGTGAATATGTAGGAGTGAGTGGCAAATTATAGGGGAAATTTGCGTGGGTCACTGGCTGCTGGACAAAAGTGCCATGCCGGCGGTTGTCAGAGCTATGCTCGGGCGTGTAGAAAAAATAAGAAGTCGCCATTGCGTTGGACATGACAGGTTCCATGCTGAGTTATCTACCAGCTGTTAGTGATTTGTATAAAAGGCCGTGGGGCACTGAACCTACGAAGAGTAAATTATTAAAAGGGTTACAATTGCTTAATATACAAGGCAGAAAGAGTAGTTGTCGTGATATAGCTTCGTCAATTGGGTCATAAAAGGTTCATAAAAGTGGTGGGCAGAGGAGTGGACAATGAATCACAGTCAAGGTCGAAAGAAGCAACAGCACATGACAAAACGGTGAATTGCTCTTTTGGGGGACAAGGCTAGGCCAATAAGCCAGAGGTATGCTTGTTGGAAAAGAGTGTTGGATGAGAAGGACAAATGACGAAAGGAAGTTATACGGTGATGTGTAGCCACTGCAAATGAAAGACAAGAAAAAAATAAATGATGGTGGTTGTATAAAACAAGATGGTCCAGAAAGAAAAGAAAACAAGAGCCGGGATAGCCAAGGTCGTGTCGTTGAAGGCGTAAACTGTACAATGGGATGAAGTTCTAAGTGAATAGAATCAATTGTTGTACGATGGAAAGAAATGAAATAAAAATAAAAAACACCTAAAGCTCAAAAGGTCAAAGCGAATGTGAGATTGTGAAGAACGGGGGGAAACACGAGGATTAATAGTTCACAAGAGGACACAGCACCGTCATCCAAAACATCCAAAAGGGTACTAACGGTGTACTGGGAGCTCAGAATCTGAAAAAGAAAGAAAAGTGACAAGTACCAGGACGGTGTACCAGATGTACCCAACATCCACACAGAGGACCCATGCACACTCCCTGGGTAGTCAGAAGAGTACCGGACAAGTAACACTCGCTGTTACATGTTGCAGTCCCATCACCATAACGATCAGCAAAGCAGAAAAACAAGGCGCCGTGATCGTGGACCTTGGGCAGGACCAATGATCAGGACTCCCACGATACTAGGGTACATACCTACAAATACAAATTCTAGTTGTATTTTTTAACTTGCAAGTCGAAAAAAGACGGACGCAAAACAAGAACGCGAAACACACAAAAAGACATACATAGAAAACCACGGGACAATGAGATACGACGAGACGATTGGTTTGTGTTGTCAATGTAAAACTAGGCTGTGGACTTGAGGCTTTAGCGTGGTTGTCTTGGAGGGTTGTTTGAAAGACTAGTCCCTTGTGGCATTGGTAGACGTTGTAGGTTCTTTTTTGAAACGAGTGGTGCAAGAGTAAAAATAAAAATAAAAATACATAAAAATAAGAAAACACGGGCTTTTAGGTTGGATGTGAAAAAAAAGGCTCGGAGGCGTGAGAGGTGAGAATCTCTCCTCCAATGAAAAAGGTAAAAAGGAAAAAATAAAAAGAAGCAACCAAGGATGGCGGCCATGTCGCTTCTGGTTGTACCGTACCTATCAGGGCATGGATGCTGCATGATGTGTATCGGTTGAGATGGAATATTAGCTACTTAATTTTCGCTGACGAGCGACGATTGCCTCAAACATGGCTTTACTCTTCCATGTCTGAGGCCAATCAGCCATGCTGAGTACTGAGAGGGCTCCTCTTGCAGATGCAGCGTGTGTCCAACAAAGCGGGACGTTGATGCCGTAGCGTTGCATGTAAAGCGCTAAAATTTGGCAATGTGGGGGGAAGAAGGGCCACTGTTCTTTGGACACTAGAATTTGACACAGAACAATCAATTCTTTCCAGTGGCCATTTATACTTTCTTCTTTCAACAAGTTACATAGGATTCTTATCAAGCTGAGAATGAAAAAAAATGAAATAAAACGTATCAATGAGAGATTTCAAACGTAAAACGGAGCCATGCAAAGGATGACCACGGTACCGCTATTTGCACTGTTGTTTCGTCCACCATCCTCATTGTGCATCATGCTAAGGAAGCACTATCCCACTATTTTTTTCTAAAAAAAAACCATCTTCCTAGATGCTTGACTTGTGCGGGGTATTGTCGACTGACTAGTAAAAAATGACGATTTGTATTTCAAGCTATCTCTGTGGCTTTGACGATACTACTTCAATCGAGCGTCAATGTTGTTGTTGAACAGCATCACTTGATCTTCCTTTCCATCCAAATATAACAGCAGACCATGGATCTTTTACGTCAATGGTCAATGTACGTATGCCAACTACCCCTCCTCGGCTGTACATGCCTACATACATACATTGGAATGAAAACCGGAGATCTCCCTGCGCTCAAGTTGTCCCTCATTTTATACACATCGTCACGCTAAAAAACAAAAAAAATGTTCCAATAGTTTTCTCACACGCCCACTCGAAAAGAAAAGACTGCATCCCAATTTTCCACCCAACGTCTCGGAATGTCCACGCAAGCATCGGAAGCCACGTCGTATGCACGCTTCCCTTCATGTATTCGTGTGACAATACGATAAAATTATAACCACATGCAAAGGCTTTAACAGACGAAGACGCTTTCAACACGTGTCCAACCAAAATTTGTGAAACATGCACCTCTTAATAAATGTTGATGATATGTAATCCTTTCTCCAAAGAGAGGTGCATATCCCACCTACATAGAATGCTACTTTACGCTCTGAAATCAATTTCACATGAGATATGCATGTATGTACTCTTTCTCTGCTGCATCACAGGCAAGGAAGGCTACATTCAGCTCAAATTGGCCAACAAGATTGTTTACCGCTACATTCACAATGCCATGTATGTATCACTTTTTAGGATGCCGGCCCTCCGCCAATCGGGCGAGTGCACATCACGAAAATTGATTGGTTGTCTTCACAAATCACATTCTCAGATAGGAGCCAATAACATTCTAAATTTGTAGAAGGGAGTGTGAAAAAAAGCCATGAAAAGAACGCCAAAAGCAACCCAAAAATATCAAAAATCCCTCGTTTTGGTTCCGTACCTCTCTTTTATTCTTTCTCTTCTATATGCTACCGATCATTTTATTGAAGGCGTATTTACATGGCTACCCAACTTTTACTATATGACTGGACAAATTTTTTCCCATGTTGCACAATGCACACATTCAGCATCCACGCCAAGCCTTGTATGGACACACTGCATGGATCAATGCAATCGTATTTGGCACGGAAAACAAAAATGTGTACAATGTACAACGTACATAAAGGATTCAACTGGTTTCGTAAAGCGGTGTGGTGGAGTCCCTCGTCTCGAATCCTCTTGGTTTCTCTCTCTTCCGGGTCCGAGGTTCGGGTCCATTCCGCCTTGGACCCTCCAGTTCTCAACTATGTATTAGATTTGCCGCACAAATCAAATATGAAAGAAAAAATAATTAAAAAAGAATTAATTTAAACAATAAAACATCTAGCCGACCTGTCATAACGTCCAAGCGCAAGGACCAACTACCGAGGCTGAAAAAGCAGTATTACATGCTAGTCTCAAAACTCTGGAGATGCCCATTCCCTTGTAAAAGTTCAGTAGTTTATCATGAAAAAAAGGCTAGGCGGAATGTAGCAGATGGCAATGGACATCCGATCTTTGGATCAAGTGCGAAGCAGCTAGCCGTTCCACAAGAACAATAAACGAATCTCGCATTGTGTTATGCACGATGAACTGTAAAGTGTTCTAGTCCGTGCATTCAACCTCAAAACAGCTTTGAAATAGCAAGTGTTGATGGCCACAATAATTAATTACCGTTCGACCCCCATGAAAAAAAATGATAAAATAAAAAGAAAATAAAAATCCGGTTTAATCCTGGTCGTAGGGCATTGCGCAATTAGCCTCCATCGCCAACCTCGCTATCCGTCCTTTAATGAGAATGCTGGTACCTTTTTCACCGAACCAGTATCCAATGTTGGCGATGTTGGCTCGGATCATAATATCAACCCAGACGGATCTTCACCATGAAGCCATCCAAAAAGAGTTGTTGCACAACGAGACGATCTATTTATTGCATATCGATCCAAATGTCGATGAATCCTTCACTTCAATAGTCTTGCCCTCTTTGTAAGGATAGCCATTTATCACTACGAAATAAAAAAAGTTGAGATATTACGCATTCCCGAACGGCCCGCAGCGAAAGCAAAGGCCAACTTGTAAAATTTGTATGCACATCTTCGTTCAACTGTGTTCATTTATGAATGTATATTTGCGCCGTTTGATTGCAGGCCAATGGATTTTCTTCTCTCAGGGCAATGGAAGGTTCTAAAGCGATATTGTTACCACACAAAAATAACTGTTGCCAGGAAAGACAATCACTACCTCCATCAACGGTTTGTTTCTCTCGTCCAACTGCTCTCAACCAGGGTGCTGAGAATGATGACAAAAAAAGAAAAGAAATCATGTAGCCTCAGAATAAGCAGAGTAAGAATCAGAAATCAGTATGTCTGATACATCCTGATGGGGTCCAGCCTTTGGACCCATGTCGGATGTTGGTTGAAGTAACACGGGCTAATGCAGGTACATTTGACCAGAATTTTCTGCTACAGGGGGTTCAGAGACCCTTGCCCTTTTTAAAGCTCAAACGCAAAGGCCAAAGTATTCTACATTGCCATTCACATCATGGCCCTGCCATCGTTTTTTCTTCTCTCTTTTTTTAATTTTCATTTTTGGGGGGTTTTTTTTTCGCATGAGCGATTTTGGTTATATTATACTTATGCTTGGAAAGTAGATGGGGAAAAGGGCATGTTCATACCGTATGATCTCCGGTGCTTATCGAATACATACCTACAATTTTTGTATGGAAAAAAAATGTAAAAAAAAGAGGTTCAATTTGAGAAGCCCTTTTTTGATGCCGCCCAGTCAAACAGTTCCTGAATCCATAATGTTGGTTTTCGGGTGGAACACCAAGCCTTGTCAAGAAAAAACTTCTGGGGCATGTAACGCTTACGCTCTCTTGCAGCAAGTTTACCATCAGAATCAGATCTGAATCATAGTACAGCCCCGACCAAAATGGAGTAAAATCAGCATTATTTTTTAAACCAAAGGAGCTTGATCCGGCCGTTCAGAAGTAATAATGGAAGAACGGTATGCCATGCATGTGTAGTATTTTGAGCGGTTTCTTAACATCTTTCACCATTCAAGATCTATCCGAAAAGAAAAAGTACAAAAATAAACGGCATCCTTCTTTGCTGTTTGAATCACCTCGCGTATCCATCAATTCAATAGTCGGTGCATATTGAAATAAAAGTGAGACAGCTACATATGTAGCATGAAGAGTACATCTGTCGTCAGTGAGAAAAAAAAAGGGACAGGGAATTGCCCCATTGAATAAATCGAGATTTCGTAAAAATCCAAAGAGGCCCTGTCCTTGCAAGTTGATCGAAAAGAAAAACAAAGAGCTGAAAATGCCCAAGCTAAAAAGAGCTGAAGAAAAGATTCAAGTTGATGAAGAATTCAGACCGGATCATAATATTGGTGGGTCTGTTTTATCAACAGACTAACGGTTGTACATTCATGCATTTGAAGAAGCCGTTGGGCTTTTGCATCGGGATGAGACGCTGCTCCGTGTATTGAAACCGCCAATTAGTATGCAAGATAGAGCCTTGGGTATGATTATCCGTTGCTTTTTCTAGCCTTTGGTGATACATGGGCGGTTCAGTGAGGTATCTTTTTTCCCCCCTCTCTCAAGTGACAGGGAAGTGCCATGCATGGCCCAATTGCCGTCGGCAATATTCCTATCAGGAATGGCGCATTTTTTAAGCAAAAGAAAGTCAAGGCACTTGGATGAGTCAGCCTGAAGGATGCATGCCAAATTGCCGTTGTCTTCGGTTCATCCAAAGCTTTCTCGTGTGCTTCGCATTATCGCTGGCAACGACGGAGAGACTTTCGCCATGGGCCAATGCCATTTATCTTTCGTGGACGTGTGAGATATAGATATTTCCAAATGGCCAAGTGGCGATTTGCAAGTGTAAAATAAGGCATTATTTCAACTCCTATCGGTGATGAACAACAACGTTCAAATGTGGACGGTTTTTGCCGTCAATGCTAAAACCCTGAGCCATTCCTTTTTAAGTGGCAACAGCCGCTCCGATAATTTCCATATCCATCTCTTCTGAGCCGCAATGAGATTCTTTCTCAAGCTCTCGGTCAAACTACCAAATACATACACATCTCATTCTCGATGCTAGCTTGCTGTTCTTCTACATATCAAACAGTTCAACCGGGCGAATCACAGGACGAGCTGACTAGGTGTGAACTTTAAAGAGCTTCCAGCATGTTTTGCGAATGCTGGCGATAACGGACCTTTTTGGGGGGTCGCATGCAGCACTTATCCATCCTTTAGCACTTTTTTCTGGAGTGGGAGTCTACCCCGCAAAGGCTGAGGTACATAAAATAATCCAATGGTGGACAACTCTTGCATGAGGTATGCAGTAGCTCCAAAGCTTCAGCCTCTTGATTTTTTTCCTTCTCATATTGAGTCCCTGATTATTATCAATTTCCCAACTTTCTTCTGTTCCAAGTCCTGCAAGATGCATCTTTCTACTATTTTCCATTTCACATACATTGCACACCGTTCAATTCTCTTTATTTCATTTGTTATGTCTTATTGCGAACTATCATTCCCCCCAGCCCAACCCCAATGCCTATCTTTTTCGGCATTGAGTGATTGTGGTTGTGGATACGCGAGTGTTATCATCGCCTCTGCTCTTTCCGTCATTATGGGGATCATCAGGATGGGCAAAAAGGTGGTTGACCATGATGGGAGATATTTCCAATGCCGATCATTGCGGAGAATGGCCATTTTATTGCTACGGATATACAACGGCTTTACCTGCCTTCCGTTATCCAGCTACACGTAAAGTATCTTTCGTTATGTAATAAGTACCACAATTGGCCATTTTTTTCAAAATGCAAAAGAGAGCGCCTCGGTAGAAAAGGCGGAATTTGATGCCATGGATTCATCGAGAGCACAATGCATACATGAGACCACTAGTTCGGTGTATTGAACCAGGGAGAATCAGACAAAATGACCCCGAAACACGATGGAAGGCTTATGTAACCAATTATTGGTCAATGGACAACAACTTTTGGAAGATCCCATAAAATTAGCACTCCCTCAAGGAGGCGCTCGTGTCGTTCTTGGCTCCCGTCTCCCTTGCATCCCTCTCGCACGTTATCGACGGGCACATCTACTACCAGAGACATTTATGGCTAGACCCTCCAGAAGCATTATGTAACGTCCTTAGCACGTGATCTTACTAATGTCTTATCGATAGTGAGACATCGTGACAGTGGCAAATCAATAGAAAGAGGAACATGGTAGAGCCAGGAGGAAACGGGTATGAAAAGGATCATTATTATGAAGACGGAAACACTACAGAGATGCCCGTAGGATCCACCCGATCCCCTCCGTCAAGGTATAGCTGGCCACACGCCCATGCAGAGCCGTATCAGAAGCAATTTGACGCCCATCCGGACGCTGGATCTGGCTCTGATGGCGAGGAAAGCGACTCTCGGTCCGGTGCGAGCTCGAGATCGCAGTCGAGCTCGGACTCGTTTGGCTCAGAGCCGGAAACGCCTCACTATGAGCGAGTTTTCTCCATGAAGGGCCATTCGAAAGCTGTTTCACAAGTCCGAGTCTCGCCCAATGGCCAGTGGATAGCATCGGCGTCGGGCGACGGAACTGCCTGTGTATGGGACGCCAATACAGGTGCTCATATGTCGACGCTTGTGGGCCATTTGGCCGGTATTTCCTGCCTGGCATGGAGTCCAGATTCAAATACCATTGCCACAGGCTCTGACGACAAGGCCATCCGTCTATGGGATCGCATAACGGCAGAGCCGGCACACAGCCTTGGTGGAAACCACGCAAGCTCGTTTGTGGTGGAAAAAGAGGGCAGCGATGGCCAGCGTGAAAAAAAAATGGCAGTGCCTTCGGCAGAAGCAAATGCAGCTCGCTATGTACGGCGGCAGCTTCGAGAGGGCATCGATGGGACAAACGGAAACACAATTAGCACAAATGGATGCCGTGGATCAAGGCTACCGCTACTAGGGCATCACAATTATGTATATTGTCTGGCATTTTCTCCCAAGGGGAATATGCTGGCGAGTGGCAGCTTCGACGAAGCCGTCTTTCTGTGGGATGTGAGGGCCGGCCGGCTGATGAGGAGTCTCCCAGCCCATAGCGACCCCGTCAGTGGGATTGATTTCTGCTGCGACGGGACGCTCGTCGTAAGTTCTTCCACCGATGGCTTAATCCGTATATGGGACACGTCCACGGGCCAGTGTCTGCGCACTCTCTTGCTGAACGAAGACAATCCGGCCGTGACAAACGTGCGGTTTTCTCCCAATGGTAGGTTTGTCCTAGCTTCTAGCTTAGATTCTTGTATACGCCTATGGGACTATATGTCACAGCCGACCGTCGTCAAAAAGACGTATCAGGGCCACGTAAATGAAAGATTTTCCATTGGCGGCTGCTTTGGCGTTCTTCCCAGTAAAAAGAAGGTGCGGCATCAACGTCCCTTTGTGGCCTCTGCTAGTGAAGATGGCGATATCGTCATATGGGATGTTGGGAGTAAGAACATAATACAACGAATACCTGGTGAAGGTGTGTGCTTCTGGGTGGATGTTTGTGGGGCCGTCATGGCAAGTTGCGATGACCAAGGCTGGGTTCATGTGTACCAACATGGCATTGAAGAAGAACCAGAGATGGAGATGAACTTAGAATTTGATATGCACATGGATGGGTCACCAAAACACTACGATGATGATGACTCCATGATGGATGAGTCCATGGGGCCACCTGCATCGAGTCCGCTGGCTAATGGCACCGGACACTTTACTTCTGATCCCATTGGTATGGACCAAGAGAGTTGACGGAAAAAAAAAACGCCAAAGAACTTAAAAAAGAAGTCTTTTATTGATCCCAGAGGCATATATGATTTGAAAAACCCCCCATGAAAATAGCATTGTATCAATTGGTGAAAGGTCACAAACGCATTTGGCATTGCAAGACGTATTGCCTGCAAGAAATGTGCTGAGTGTGAAGTGCTAGATCCAACGATCGATTCTACTGGGTATTCATCCAGCTACGGCCATCGGATAGACGGATGTGAAAAAGCCGTATCACAGAAAGCAAATGATTTTGCCACGTTCTCAATTAACCAACAGGAATTCAAATATTCGTATTTTAAATTATTACCTCTAATACCAAAGTAGGTTAGAATAGCCTCGTATTGGATTATATGGCACCCGAGTTTTCTTCTTATCTTACGACTAAAAAGGAGCCTTTTGACAAATGACAGTCATCATACGCATACGATGAAACATATCATCTGACTTAAAACTTCTCAAAATTGCATCTTTATCTTTATTCAAAAACATAGGCACTCATAAACGGATATTCTATTTCCTACAATCGTCTGTATTATATAGGATTATATTATCCGGCCTTGCAGCGTTTCCGCCTACCCATCCACCAATATATATTGGGCCTTCAACGAAAGCGTAAACATGTAATATCACTGTCAATTCGATGACACGCCACATTAAATTGTATGCCATCTGGTTTTGTTTCTTATCTCACCAATAAAATGGGTATTTTTCCAAATGGCAGTCAATGAAGCCTACCATCTGACTTGAAACTTTTCAAAATTATATATGGCCATATACGTCTCCATTAAAGTCCATAGGCAACGGGACGTGGCTCAATATTATGGCCGTGTGTCAGACATCTAGATCTATAGGGTCTTTCTTTATCTAGTGGCAGCTCATCAATCTATACCTGTATAAATAAGTGACCGAGATCCCCTATGGATGCCCGTTTCCATCACTTATTGTCTTCTTTTTTTTCAAGATGCCCAAGGACGCTCACAGAAAGCATTCAAAAGAGGACAAAGACTCTAGATTTCTACGTATGGCTATAGCAATGGCGGATTTACTGGATACAACTGCTGGTCCTATAGCTCAAAGACATGTCGATAACTCCTCCAAGTACTTGAGACATTGCGAGGAGAGGGGACTCATCCAAGCAAAGCCATTCAGATGTCCGGAGTGCAATTCGGAATTTCAGTCAATCAGTCTCTATCAGAGGTATGAATCTTAGCATTGTTTCGTTACTTCTTTTACTGACGTATTTCTAGCCATGTGTCAAGCTATCATCCAGGAAACCAAGATTCCTCGACATTTAAGAATGCTTCAATTATTGGAAAGGGAATGGTAAAGTCCATCGGCATTATCAATCGCAAAAGATGATGATAGCGACTATCCAAATAGTGGTATGGAAGATGGAATGTGATATACCAGCACTCACTCAGCTTCCACGTCGCCGAGAAAGCACGGGGATTTTTAAAAAAAGGTTACACTCATCTTTGTTTGTAGTAAGTATAGCGTGTATGACTGTACATATAATATCGTAGAAAATAAAAAAAAAAAGCATTGATGAAAAGTGTCGAAATGGTGTGCTATGAACTTGTCCTCGTTAACATATTTTATGTAATACAGCTAGACTCGAGGTTTGCAATTAGGGCTTATTAGAACTAGGCTTTTAGCAAATATCATTATTTACAATCAAGGTTTATCATGCTGTGTGAACGGCCCAGCACCTCGTATTATAATATAATAGTATGTATTTGGATGTAGGATGCAGAGTTATCTCGTAAGACGGCTTGCGTGATACGATTATTCAAGCATCAACGCCATCGGGTCGAACATCTCATGACGCATTTCAAGTTTATTATTACAGAACCAAGAAAGCGCTCTGCTCGCTATAAAATAGCTGGCTGCCGTCAAAAGTGCTTTTTAATTTTCAACCAGAGATACACATGTACTCTCTTGCTGCTTTTTAAGAATGTCTAGCGAAATCACTGTGATTGGAGTCGTACCAGAAGGGGAGGGAGATGATTATTTGGATGACTTTGCCGACTTGAATATTGACTTTTTGTTCAAAAGATTTGCAAGTATTTTGGCTAAAGTAAATGAAAATGAGAGGTACTTGTACGAACGAAATGCTACCGAGTTTTTAATAGCATGTGAAAGTAGGGGCTTCAGTCAGAAAGAGCCGTTTAAATGTCCCATGTGCAGTAAGGAGTTCTCAAATATAACGTTATTTGACGGGTACGTTTTCTAATTAGAAATGGTCTTTATGAACTTTCTACTAACTCTAAGCCTAGCCACCAAGCACATAATCATCCAGGAAGCAAAAAAAAGAATGCAGAGACATTTAACGACGCGAGAGTTGTTGGGAAAGCAATAGCGAAATCTGTTGGTATCAAGGCTTCTACTCGCTATTAGAAGATCGTGACCCTCCAATAGATGAATAAATATAGAAAAAGTTCTAATGCAATACCTTCCTGAAATACTATGATAGTAAGACATGGAAACTTTTTATGTTTTTTTTAAACTACAGTATAGGAAAGCGATTATAAACGGAAGCCGCGTTATGTGAAGTTCTACCCAAAATAAAAAAAAAACTTCACTAACGCACCTTCCTTCTTTGCATCTGCTTTATAAAAAAAGAGATTCCTTCCCTTCTTTTTCAATTTTTTCTTTCACATATTTCCTATTTTATTGAGATTACTTCAAGATGGATGTATTTGATACGTTGGAAGCGTCTCTCTGGGAGGAGGCTTTGAAGCTGGTTTCTGACGATGAAGATGCAAACAAAAACAAATCGATTTCGAGCCCTAAATCGCCACATAAAGGAAAAAAGCTAAATAAGAGTATGAAAGGAGCCTCGCAGAATGAGGATGTTCATCTGCCAAGCCCCGTTCAGGTAGGATCATTTATATATATTTTAGACAGGATGTGCACTAATAGAGTAGCCTATTGTTTCTAATGCCAATATTTATGATATTCCGCTCCCTCTGGGCTATGAAGAGGACGGAAGTGGCTCTGATCTCGCAATTAAAAGCAAGGGTAAAGCCAAGACGAATATACCATCGTCGACAAAGAAGACACTGGGAACGAAGAAACGGGTAGCCAAGAAATCCATTTATGACCGTCCAAAATCTCCTGAAGGGCCACCTAGCTTGGGGTACAAGCCACCTGCTAAAAAAGCAATTAAAAAGGCTCCTGCAAAGAAGCCTGCAAGCAAAGCAAAGCCCAAGGCGATGACCAAGGAGAAGAAGGCCAGTGCCTTGGCGAAGGAGGCTATGGGACCATTGGCTGTCCAAGAACCTGTTCTTACGCACTGCGTGGATGGTCCGTTGCTTCCTAGTAAAAATGATAAGGCTGTAAAAGGCGTGCAGGAAAGAGACGCAGCCAAAAAGAGCCCGTTACCACTAACGACTCCGGCCAGTACTGTGCCAATGCATAAGAGTAAAGACCATGTCCTCCGTGCTCGGACAGAGAAAAAGGTGTATGCAGAAGAGGACGAGTCGTTTGTGGAGGACAATGGAGATGTATCTACAGGTAAGAAGCGGAGCACGCCACCAACGAGCGTGGGCTCCAAAAAGGACGCGAAGAAGCTTAAGGCGGAATCGCCGAGCTGTTCAGTTCCAATGGATATTGCGACGCCTGAACCATTTTTTGAGGAAGAGGGGGGCCTTGCCGATCCGTTTGTGGACAGCATGGTTCAAGGCAGGGAAAAGGCAACAACGGCCATGGCAAAAGGTGTAGTTGAAATTCCATCTTCGCCAAGCATTATGGAGGAGATGCATGCACGTCCCGTGGTCCAGACCCGTGGTAGTCCCCCCCATGCTGGATTTCTTCGTAAGCCATTGTCTCGCATCCCCCTGCGAGAGCCCATTTCACGGGAAGGGCCTCCCACGATTAGCAGCACGATGCGTGCTATTTTGAGTGGCAAACAACGAGAGGAAACGCCCAAGGAGACGTATCTTCGGGAGACGGATCCGTACAAGAAGCCAGGCGAAATCCTCAGTTACTGGTGCCATGTGAGTATTTCTTCTTCTTCTTCTTTTTTTTTTATGGAGGGCCCACTGATGTATAGACGAGTCTTCGTTTCCTAAAGGGGCGAGAGGAAGCAATTGGAGATGTGCCGGATGAGTTTTCTCAGCGGGGACGTGCACTGCTGGCGCAGATCAGCAAGCTCCACGCACATGAAATGAGCACTGTGCTGTATGACTTTGAAAAGGAGAGAAAGATGATGCACGCAATCCTCAAAATGGCGTGTGATGACTTTACGCTGCTGACGGTCAAGCTCGACCAGCAAAAGGCAAGCCCAGCTGTGGCGGGTCTTTGTCACGACGATACACTTTCGCGACTTCAGTCGCTGTGCATCTAATACTGATCACGTGCACTTGTTACATAATCTAAAAATGTAACGCTTAGGCCCGGACGGCAAACCGTTGAACTTGGAAGGGTTCAAATTATAGCGTGCAACGGCGTTGGGCAGGGCAGTTTGCAGTTATTTACAATTTTATGGGCAAAGTAAACGAAGAGATGCCAAGAATGGTGGAGGGGAAAATGCATTCATAGCGTCAGTTCAAAAATAAAATAAAATGATGGTTTGGGGTGGAGTGGCCAATCATGAGAGGGCTCTTGTATGAAATTGCAATGAGCTAATAATGGCTGGCGTTAGGCCTAGACCAGGGGTCATTTTATTTTGTGAATGTAAAAAAAACAAAAAAAAATTGACAACGCCAAAAAAGAGACAGCAGATTAAAAAAAAGGTTCGTTTTGTTGCGGTGTGTCTTGAGTCTTGACCTTTTGAGAGAAAAAAGGACATGATGAGCATGTCTTGGCAGCATCTAGAACGTAGGTGTGAAGTCCTCTTCTCGATTCCTATTGACATTCTCGGGGGATTTTATTGTGAATTTCCTTACTTTCTTTTTCCCCCACGAATTGCTTTGCACCTTCGGGCTGGCATGTTGATCTCACCATGACCTTTAAAAATGTCAATACTTTTGTCAATAAAAAAACAATGGGAAAAAAATTGAAAAAAATAAAAAAAAACCCTTTTTTGAACACAAGAAAATTAAGATCCCTGTCCATTCTCTTTCTTTTAATTCTTTTTTTTTTTCATTTTCCCTCCACGGTGGGTAAAAAAACATCCCTTGTTCTCTTCTTTTTTTCCTTCTTTTCCCTCTCTTTCTTTTTTGCGCTTTGCCTTTTATTTTTATTTTTGAGAGATTCTTCTCCAGTACACTCCTTTTTTTATCCATCCGCCTCACCAACACTCTTTTTTTTTACCAGCGGCATCTAAAAGGAGAATCGTTCTCTTCTTACGCTCTCGAAACCCGGAACGTGTGTCTCTGTGTAACATTGTATATATAAAGAAGGAAGAATAAAAGAAAGATGAAGGCATCGATTGTTGCAGCGGTGGCCTTGGCAGGCTTTGCGAGTGCTGAGAATGTCGAGCATGCCCGCCATGGGGCTCTGCACAAACGTCTCCATGCAGCGAAGCGTGCGGTGACGACGACGACCGTGCAGCCCGTGGAGACGAAATATGTATTTTCAGATGGTGAGGCCGTCTCCAACGAAGACGCCCATGAGTGTATCGAGGATGGTTCGTGCCTGATTGTAGGCACCTCCTCGCCGTCGCCCACCTCGGCATCCGAGGCTGGTGCTTTTTTCGAGTCCAAGTCCTCGGCCACCCCCACCAGCTCTTCCGTGGCCCCCCCTCCCTCGTCCTCTTCCACGTCTCCCACGACCTCCTCCACGGCCGCGCCTCCCCCTTCCTCCAGCGCGGCGCCCGCCTCGTACCCAACGTCTGAGCCCCAGCCGGCCAGCGGTGGTGGCGGTGATTTCCCCAGTGGAAAGGTGCCCTGCAGCGAGTTCCCCTCGCAGTATGGCGCCGTTGCCTTGGACTGGATCGGCAATGATGGATGGGCCTCTGTCCAGGTCACCGGCTCATGGACCCCCGGCACAGCCATTAGTGATATCTCGGAGCCTACATCGGGCGGCTGTGTCACGGGCAGCTTCTGCTCGTATGCATGTGCCCCTGGGCAGTACAAGGCCCAGTGGCCAACAACGTCACAGGGCGCCTCGGGTCAGTCCATCGGTGGTCTCTGGTGCAATGACGATGGCATGCTCGAGCTGACCAACCCCGACTTTAGCACGCTCTGTGCTGATGGCCTTGGCGGTCTGACACTCCAGAATGAGCTGTCGGATGTGGTGTCCGTCTGCCAGACCAACTACCCAGGCAATGAAATGATGAACATTCCCTTTGTGACCCAGGGGGGCCAGACCATCCCATTGACCAACGTGGATGAGACCAAGGGCTACAAATGGAAGGGCCAGCTCACTAGCGGCCAGTTTTACGTGAACAACGCTGGTCTTGGCCCTGACGAGGCATGTGTTTGGGACAGCAGCAGCGAGTACCATGACGAGGCTGGAAACTGGGCTCCCGTGAACATTGGTGCCGGCACGGACGGGACGGGCACAACGTACATTTCCATCTTCCCCAACAAGCCCACGAGCAATGCCGTCCTCAACTTTGACATTGAAATCAAGGGCGATATTGGCTCGCCCTGCTCCCTGACGAACGGCGTCTACTCGGGCGGTGGCAATGGCTGCACAACGACCCTGAAAAAGGGTGGTTCCGCCGTCTTTATCTTTAAGAACAAGCACTAGTCTATCTTCTTCTCTTCCCATTTCTCTCTTTTTTTGGATCTTTTTGTATATTGGATAATGTAAAGTCTCTTTTTAAATGATTCATTGGTATATGTATTATCTACGGCCTTTCCTTGTCTCGAAGCTGTGGAAGTTCCACGTTTCGCGCCGTCTCTGACTCCCCCACAGACTCCATGGACTCCATGGACTCCCCCATGGGCTCGGGCTCTGGCAGCGGCTCTGGCAGGGCCTCCTGCGTGTACTGTGAGGCTAGGAGCGGCAGCTGCTCTGCCAGGGACTGCTGGATCTGCTGAAAAGCAGAGGCATCCGTCTTTTGCGTCTCTGCCTCGCCCTGTAACACATGCGTCAGCTGCACAATCTGCGTCTCGTACGCCTGGTTCACGGCTTCGAGCTGTGCTATCCGGGCATCCTGTTGCCGCTGCCGCTCGTCCTGTGTCTTTACCTTTTCCTCCAACGACTGGATATACGCCCAAATGCCCTGTTCCGATGAGAAAATGTTAATGGGCGCTGCCTCTGTTTGTTCCGCCTCCGCCTCCCGTGTCCTCATCAACTGTGTCCCCGTCTCTGCTTCGTGCGTCTCCTCCATCCCGTGGTGCACTGACGACACGGCCTCTGTCGCCGAAGTCATGGGCGAAGCGTCGCCTTCCCCTGGATACCCCCTGTATTTCTGCGGCGAATCCGCCTCCAGAGGATCCCCTGACGCCCGCCGCGCCGCACAGCCGCCCGTCCCCTTTGTGTGTCGCGCCAGGGCATCCCCCCGTGCGAATTTCCTCTTGCAAACGGTGCAAACATGCGGTTTCTCCCCTGTGTGCAACTTCTTATGTCGTTTCAGGTCATGGAGCCGCCGGAACCGCATCGCACACCCCGGCGCCACACACACATACGGCTTCTCATGGCTGTGCGTCAACAGGTGGCTCTTTAGATTGTGATGCCGAGTAAATTCCGTCGTGCAATACGGACATTTGTACCGCTTCATGACGCCGCTCATCGGCACCATAGACGGCACCGGCGCTGACAGCGCAGACACTAGCTCTGCCCCCACAGACGTCGTCGTCCGCGGCGAAACGCCCATAAACGGCTCCGTCGACAGCGACAGCGCTGGGTAGTATTGCGGCCGCGGCAGCTCCGTTCGGGCCCCCGTCTTCGACGCCGACATTGCCAGGGCCAGTGTAGACCCTGTCCGCGCCCCCACGGACCCTCCAGACGGCCCTGTCGTCGTCGGCGACGGCTGCACCGGCGCAGCCTGTGATGCCTGTGTTTGCGCCTGTACGCGGTCCATGGCGGCCACGACGGCCGCCGCCACGTCTTCCCCCGTCGGGGACGTCTTGGCGTCCGTCCGCGGCACCTTGGCGGGCGGCTCGTCGCCCTGCAGAGCCCGTTTTTCGGGCCGAAGCTCCAAAAGTTCCAGTGGCCGCTGCCGCTCGCTTTCTGCCCGTGCTCGCACCGCAGCCACCGCGTCGGCTACGTCCTTGGCCGACATGGCCACCGTCGTGTCTTCTCGTGCCATCGTTCGTCTGTTGTGCTGCAAAACGCGTATGCGCGTCCTCACGTCGTCCGGTGTGGCGCTGTGGCTGTGCCCTGCTTAGGTAATCCTTCTCGTGAATAGGAAGGCGTCGAGACGAGGGCGCTGCGCCCCTTCCTTTGGTGATTCTGTCTTCTTTATTGCAGACGGAAGGAGCCACACACACGACGCCTGCAGGGTAGCACTACTGTCACTGTGTGCCTGGCCGAGCCACTGTCGCAGTGTCGCCCACCCATGCGCATGCTGACGTAACCTGCGCGCATCGCGACTCGCGAGCCGCAACTCGAGATCTTACATCAGCGCCGCCCCATAAAACTACGTCATAGCTCGATGCTCGAGTCGCCAAAAAAAAGTAAGCATCTTTACTCTTTTGTACATATTTTTGGCAGCTTTTCTCTTTATTATAAAAAAAAATAAATATCTGGCGGTCATAATGGACGGGGCAGAGGGCAGCCATTTTGCCCCGCTCTTGGTGCCGCTCCGGAGGCGCAAGCAGACATTTGCCGTCCTTCTGCACTGCTCCATCATTATGATTTCAGGCCCCATTTTCTTCTTTTTCTGTGCCGTGCCGCTGTTCTGGCCGCTTCTGGTGCCGTACATGGCCGTTTTGGTGTTTTCCAACGCTTCACGGGACGGGACGCTATCGTGGCGGTCCGAGTACTTCCGCGGGCTCCGAATATGGACGTGGTTTGCCGAGTATTTCCCGGCGCATTTGCACAAAACCGTTGATTTGGATCCTACGAGAAGGTATATTTTTGGGTACCATCCACATGGTATCATTTCCCACGGGGCATGGGTCTCGTTTGGCACCAACGCCCTGGGCTTCGAGACGCTGTTCCCTGGCATCACCAACACCCTGCTGACGTTGGATGCCAACTTTTACATTCCGCTGTACCGCGAGTACTTGCTGCTGGCAGGCATGTGTTCCGTGGCGCGGCGAAGCATTGTCCATCTGCTCTCGCGCGGCGGCGCCGATGGCAGCGGTGCCGGCAGGGCCGTGACCATTGTGATTGGCGGGGCGCGCGAGTCGCTGCAGGCAGAACCAGGCACGATGCGTCTGATCCTGCATGCCCGGTTCGGGTTTATCAAGGTGGCCATGATGACGGGGGCAGATCTCGTGCCTGTGCTGGGGTTTGGAGAGGTGGACCTGTACCACCAGCTGGGCGGCGAGGACCATCCCCTTTTGCGGCGTTTTCAAATGTATGTCTTGCGTGTATGGCGGTTTACACTGCCGTTTATGCGTGGTCGAGGCGTCTTCAACTACGACTATGGCCTCATGCCCTATCGACGACCCCTTCACATTGTCGTGGGCCGGCCTATCCGTGTGACCAAGGCCGTCGATAAGCACCATTTGGATCCACAAGAGGTGGATCGTTTACACAGGTCGTATTGCACAGAGTTACAACGTCTCTGGGACACGCACAAGGATCAATATTCACCGAATCGAACGGCGGAACTGGAGATATTACCATAAAAAATGAGAGGGGGTGATGGGCGCGCGCAGATTATGGTTTCAGGGTCTCCTCTGCTCACACATCGTGGAGAAGGATGAAAGATTCATAAAAAGAAAAAAAAATATAAAACATCTCAAAACAATTTATAAAAAACGGGTAGAAAAAAGGAAGGCGTATGAATCCGTTCTTGATCGTCTGCATGGTGGAAATTCTTTTTTCGCTTATTGCAGCATGTTTGTCTCAGCAGCGACGCAGGAGTCTCTGACAGAGGGTTCACGTGAGGGAGAGAGTGGACGTCAGCGTCAAGGCGGGTAGGGAAGAGCCATGTTTATTTTTCGAGGAACCGAGAAACAGCTCTCGTCCAAGTCGAAACATTTTTTTTTGGTTGACGTTGGAACGGGGAAGGGGGGGGCATGTAAGAAAATGAGAAAATGCGTGCACAGAATAAATAATCTTTTCTTTTTTAAACAAAAAGGTTAGAGATAAAAATAAAAAACGAGACAGACAAATTGATAAAGATCATTCTGATGATCATAATCTCCTCGATCCTCGTTTTCGTTTTATTTTTTCCCTTTCCCAAGGCCCCATAGGAAGGAGGCACGTGTGGCGATGGAAGGCATTGATGCAGAATGCACTACGGCGGATCAGGCAAGTGTGCTCACGGCCCAAGCAGCAGTGGTGGGAAAGGCGAAAATCGTGCTGATGCGACGCTTGTATCCTGACACTGACACTCTCGCCACACCCACCGATACCACCACCAGCACCGCCAGCGAGGCCAGCTTTGACGGCACCACCATTGCCAGCATCACCAGCGAGAGGCCCATGAGCAGGAGCACCGTCCGCACCACAAGGACGTCCGAGTCCAAACGACACCGGCTGTCGTCGCTTCGCCAGCTCTTGCCGCGCAGCAGCAGCTTGCGGCTGCCGTCGTCCTCCTCCCAAGCCCCCATGGCTATGGCCATGCCACGATTCACAGCTGCGGAATTCGAGGCTCTGCCTGCTGCCATCCAACGAAAGGTATGCTGTCGATCCTCGTTTTCTTCCTTCTTTTTCTTCTTCTGTTTTTCCTTTCTTTTCTTTTTTTTTCTTTGGTTTGCTTCAGACTATTTTCCTTGGAATTTGAAGAGCTTCGCGTCCTTCATGCAACCCAATGTTCCATTGTCCCCAGGCAAAAAAAAGATATGCTTTTGCGGCGTTGCATTGGCACTATTGTCTTCTTTTTTGTCTCTCTTTTGCCTTTTTTCTTCTTCTTCTTCACCCATTGCTTTCTTTTTTCGTCACTTTTCCCCCTCTTGTCCCTGGATCTGACGTTGCCTTATTTTCATCGATGTAACCTCTTTTTTTGGCAAAAAAAAACTTGACATTCATCAACGTTGGGCGTTTTTTTACTTTTTTTTTGTTTTTTTGTAATTCCCTTGCCAATCGATTTCAAAGCATGGCATCAAAAAGCCAGACAGAGCCCACCATGGCAAGGGATACATTCGTTTTTCTCCCAAGATGAATTCCATGGCCAATGCATTCCATCCCTCTTCGCATTCCGCGATGCATTCCACGACGACTAATGATCAGTACTTTTCCACCAAGGAGAGGCTTTCCTTATCCAAGGACGACCCCGTATATGAACAGTGCTACGCCACTCGGAAACCTGCACGCAATACGGTCTTCTCGGATCCCCAATTCTACGCACATCTCCCCGAGAAAATTCGTCGACGAGAATTCCCCCACGAAGAACGGGCGTACGCGGGTCCATTACAGACAAAAACCATCCACGAGTCGGACGAAGACATGGACGTCGACGACGACCGACCACGGCTGGACGAGCAGATGAATCTCCGTCTTTTTCTGCAAGACTACCACTCCAATCTCCTCGACCAGCTCCCACGACGAAACCACGGCAACTTTGCCATCCACCATCGCCAAAAGCACTCCCTGTCCCGCAGCACACCACGGCACATTGTCGACGCCATGGCCGACGTGTGCACCGCCCAGGACCACGGCGTGCCGGGCGTGGTACCCACGGTGCCTGAGCGCAGCCGACGACGGCTCCAGGCACGCATCCCGCAGGCACCACCGAGCCCCGTGAGCATGCAGAGCTTGCAGAGCCAGCAAAGCCTGCTGAGCCTGCAGCCGCCGTCGAGTCCGACGAGCACGTCGAGTCCACGGCAGGAGAAGACGCTGCGGATGACGCTGACACGGCTGGACCTGCGGTCTGGCGAGCTGGATGCGTGTCCAGACGCCGAGAGCGAGACGCCCGTGGTGTACATTGGGGACCGAAGGGAGCGAGGGGACGTGCTGGGGGCCGAGCACTGGGATGCTCTTGACCAGGAGCAAGGCGTAATGAGGCGGTTTTGGAGCCGTATGCGACGATAATGAACCTTTCTTACTAATACCCAATATATATACCCCCTCTGGATGAGACAAGTACACATGTAAGGCGAAAAGTGGAGTGGCGGTAGTCATGCATAGCCCCCGCATAGTGCCCCGTGATCACGATGCCGTGCGAGCAGACTGCAGACGCACGCAAAGCACAACGAAATGACCCGCCACGGCTATCTCCCCATCGAAGACTATGGCATGGTGGGCAACATGCACACCTGTGCCCTCGTGGGCAAAGACGGCAGCGTGGACATGCTGTGCTGGCCAGATTTCGACTCGCCGTCGGTCTTTTGCCGGCTGGTGGACCACGCCAAGGGCGGCCATTTCAGCATCACGCCTGTGCAGCCGTGCACGACAAAGCAGCACTACCTGCCGTCGTCGTGCATCCTGCAGACACGCTCCATCCAGGACGAAGGCGTTGTCGACGTGGTGGATTTCTTCCCCCGGCCCAGCGAGACGATCGTCCTGGCGCAGAGGAACGGCCATGGCGCTGCCGTCAAGGTGCAGGACGAGCTGAAGCGCTGGCTCGTGCGTCGGGTGGAGTGCATCCGCGGCGAAATGGACGTGGCCGTCGAGATGGCGCCGGCGTTCGACTATGCACGCGCCCCGCACACGACGGCCGTTGCCGGCACAGGGGTCCGTTTCCAGTCGGATGCCCTGGCGCTGCGCCTCGACTGCGTCGGCGCCGGCGTGGCGTGGACAGAGACGCCTGGCCGGCTCGGGACCGGCGTGCAGGCGGCTCTGCACCTGGAGGCAGGGGCCTCGGTGTGGTTTGTGGTGCGCGAGGACGACGAGCCGCTGACGGAGGCGCTGCTGGCGACGCAGCAAAGCCACACGCACCGGTTCTGGCACGAATGGATCCGCAGGAGCCAGTACCAGGGCAAGTGGCGCCAGGTAGTCGACCGCAGCCTCATGGTGCTCAAGATGCTCACGTTCGAGCCCACGGGGGCCATTATTGCAGCGCCGACGTTTTCCATTCCCGAGGCCCTTGGCGGCAGCCGCAACTGGGACTACCGCTTCTCGTGGGTCCGGGACGCCAGCTTTACCATCTACATTCTGCTGCGCATGGGCTTCAAGAAGGAGGCAGACGCGTACATGGGCTTCATCAGCCAGCGGATGCTCACCAACCTGAACGCGGACGGGGGCCTGCCCATTATGTTCACCATCCGCGGCGCCACGGACATCCCCGAGGTCGAGCTGGACCACCTGGAGGGCTACCGACAGAGCCGGCCCGTGCGGATTGGCAATGCGGCCGCCTTCCACCAGCAGTTTGACATCTACGGCGAGCTCATGGACGCCATCTACCTGCACAACAAGTACAGCCGCCCGGTTGCGTGGGACACGTGGGTGCAGGTGCGCCGGCTGCTCGACTACGCGCTGACGGTTGTCGGCCAGCCAGACATGTCGATCTGGGAGGTGCGCAACCAGAAGCAGCGCTTTACCTACTCGCAAATCATGCTGTGGGTGGCCTTTGACCGCGGCCTGCGTCTCGCCGACAAACGCAACCTGCCGTGCCCCAACCGGGCGCAGTGGCTGCAGACGCGCGACGCGCTCTACGAGGAGGTCATGGACCGCGGCTACAACACGCAGTGGCAGTCCTTCATCCAGAGCTACGAGTCGCGCGAGGCCCTCGACAGCTCCATCCTCATTGCGCCGCTCGTCTTCTTCGTCTCGCCCTGCGACCCGCGCTTCCTCTCGACGCTCGACCGCATCCTGCAGGCGCCGCGCAGCGACAACACCGGCGGACTGACCTCGGCCGGCCTTGTGCACCGCTACAACACGGCGCTGTCCGACGACGGCGTCGGGGGCCGCGAGGGCGCCTTCAGCATGTGCACGTTCTGGCTCGTCGAGGCGCTGTGCCGGGCCAGTGCCTACGAGCCGCAGTACTACGTGCAGGCCGTGACGCTGTTCGAGAACATGCTCTCCTTCCGCAACCACCTCGGCATGTTCTCCGAGGAGATCTCGGCGTCCGGCGAGCAGCTCGGCAATACACCGCAGGCGTTCAGTCATCTTGCACTCATCAGCGCTGCCTTCAACCTCGATCGGGTCGGCATTCCAGGGTGATGGGCACAGCGGCTATGTCTACAGGCATACGTTCTGATGATGCGTAGAGTATTGGCAAAGAAAGAGATGGTGAGATGTGAGAAAGTCAAATTTGCCCCCCAAGCTGTAATGCCTAAATGATCGTGTCAGTGTGGCAGTAGCAATATAAAAAGTCAATGTGTCATAAAATAGTTGATGGAGGGCGTCTTAAATAGCTTGGCGCCCATTATGAAAGAGACTTCTCTCACTTCTGACGTCCACAATGTGTCTATAAAACCACGTCAAGTCCCCCACACTTTTGCATCCTTCATCCATATTTTATTCTAAAAACCATTATACGCCATGCCTGGAAGATTGATCCCTTTTACTGGAGATGCCAGTGTTGCTAATTTCTTAGAGAACGAGGGAGGCAGCAGATTAAGGGTTGAGCTTTATAGATGTAACTTATCTGATGCTGTAACAAATTAGAAAAAGAAAACTTTCCAGGAACTTCACCTCATTGATGCCGTTATTCCTGCAAATATAATGTACCACATTTTAAATTCTGGTCTTGAAGTATTTTGGCTTAATAAAACCGGTTTCAGTGGACACGAAAAGTACCGAATGGCTATTGTCAACGGCTTGAACAATTTAACGTGTTTGAACGTCAAGTCATCTGACTTTTGTAGCGAAGAAGAATTGGCAGCCATTATAAACAGATCTTCTGGAACTCTTCAAAAATTGATACTGTATGGTTTCAATATTAGGGTGCATGCAGATGGTCCTCTTCATAATGCCATCAAAAACTGCAACGGTTTGTACTACGAAATCAACAACTTCACAGAAAACACTATACCGAAACATAAAGATGACAAAAAGCCGAGCTATCGCTGATGTCGCCATCTCGATTGTGCTCTCTATTTTTGTAAAGTTGCATTGATGGATGGTGGATGAATGTAGCATGTAGTAGGGCAATAAATTGAATTCATACAAAATCGTTGTTGGATCGTGCGGCTGTAAACGGCATCATCCCAGTCCAGACACACTTACATGGGGGATTGCCTTGGCCACGACCAGGCCATCGTCCACATTGACCGCCAAAAAATTCACCCCGGAAGATAGTACTACCCGTACAGGTGAAAATCGTGCGTTTGAGTGCTGGGCACCTTGAGCTTTCCAGGACAAGTTTCCATAGCATATCAGATTGTGGCTGCAGTCTCATTTGGTCTCAGTGATTAGTCATCTTGATTACAAGCAGACGATCTGTACTGTGCCCGCACTGTGTCCGCACCGTGCCCGCATATTGCCCTGCGCAGCGCTCTCGCTCGAGAGCATGGAGCGTCCAGACGAGGCGCGACGCGCGGCAGCAGCGCACGAGACGGCGTCGATGGACGAGGAGGACGCGGACGCGACGTGGGCGTTTGCGCCGGCGGCGACGGACGCAGAGCGGCGCGCAGCGGACCGGTTTGTGGTGCGGCGACTGGCGGTGAACGGCGGCCTGATGGCGGCGTGGTACTTTTTTTCGCTGAGCATCTCGCTGTACAACAAGTGGATGTTTGCGGGGGTGTTCCCGTTCCCGCTGCTGACGACGGCGCTGCACATGGCCGTGCAGTTCGGGCTCGCAACGGCCGTGCTGGCGCTGTGGCCCGGCTTGCGGCCGCGCGAGGCTCTGACGGCGCGGGTTTTCTGGACGCGCATCGGGCCGTGCGGCGCGGCGACGGGGCTGGACATCGGGCTGGGCAACGCGTCGCTGCGGCTCGTGACGCTGACGTTCTACACGATGTGCAAGTCGTCGTCGCTGGCGTTTGTGTTGCTGTTTGCGTTTGTGTTTGGGCTGGAGACGCCGTCGTGGCGGCTGGTGGGCATCATTGCGGGCATGACGGCGGGCGTGGTGATGATGGTGGCGGGCGAGGTGGCCTTTGAGCTGCGCGGCTTTGTGCTCGTCATGAGCGCGTCCTTTTTCTCGGGCTTCCGCTGGGGCCTCACGCAGCTGCTGCTGCTGCGCAGCGCCGTGACGCCCAACCCGTTTGCCAGCATCCTCTTCCTCGCGCCCGTCATGCTCGCCGTGCTGCTCGTGCTGGCGGTGCCGCTGGAGGGCCCCGTGGCGGCGTGGCGGGCGCTGGCGGCGCTGGCGGGGGCGTACGGGCTGTGGACGCCGCTGCTGGTGCTGTTCCCGGGGTGTCTGGCGTTTGCGATGACGGCGGCCGAGTTTGCGCTGCTGCAGCGCACGTCGGTGGTGACGCTGAGCATTGCGGGCATTTTCAAGGAGGTGGTGACGATTGTGGTGGCGACGCTGGTCTTCCACGACAGACTGACACTGGTGAACGTGATGGGACTGGCGACGACACTGGTGGCGATGGGCATTTATAACTATCTACAAATCACACGGATGCGGCGGCAGGCCCAGACAGAGGCGCAGCAGGGCCGCCAGGTGGCGATGGAGACGGAGCACTTGATTGCGCAGTCCGCGCACTAGTCGCCGTTGAGGGGTCTGGGGTTAGCAAGACAGAAGGAACAGACGGAACAAAAAAGCAAAGCAAAGCGCACCCCAGGTAGTCCTCGTTGATCGTGCCAATGGCCCACATGTCGCCCAGCTCGCTGCGCGTGCCCATGATCTTGACGCGGATGTGCGTGCCGCCCTCGATCCTGTAGTCGTCGCTGTCGGAGAACTGCGGCGGCGCCGCGTTGGCGTCGTACTTGACCTGGCTCGGGATCATGTGCGCCGACACAAACAGCCGCAGCGGCCCGGCCTGCGCAAAGAAGCCGTGCTGGTTGATGCTCGACACGATCGCGTCCACCGTCTCGCCCTTGAACGGCCGCCACACCACCGCGCGGTACCCCACCGTGAACTCCGCCTGGCCCAGCCCCGGCAGCACCTTGCCCTCGCTGATGTCAAACGTGTCCATGATGCGCACGATGAAATAGTCGCCCGCGCACGTGCCCTCGACGTCCTGCAGCAGCCGCGTCGTCACCAGCTCGTGCATGTTGCGCCCAAAGTACGACGGGTGCAGCGTCACGCGCCGCTCGAGGTTGTGCAGGAAGAACATGCCGCTCAAGCACCAGGCTGCTGCACCGCGCCGCCGCGAGGCCCTCCACGTGCCGGCACGTGTGCGGATCAGTCAGCCGGCTGAGTAAGCTCGCGCAGCCGGCCGCCTTTCACATGCCGCCGCACGTGACGCGCCGCCGCCGAGCCTTCCATGTGCCAATGACGACCGAGTACGGAGTGCCGTTGCTCGACAGCGCCCGCGCCGACGCCGACGTCGCCTCCGCCCTCGAGGCCGCGTCGCTCGCGCCCCGCGACCACAGAGACGGCTCCTGCGCCCGCAGGACGCCCCGCCAATCGCCGCTGCCGTCGCCGCCGCGGGACCAGCCCCTTGCGCCGCCGTCTGCGCCGCCGTCGGTGCCGCCCGGCCAGTGGTACTTTACGCAGGCAGAGCTGGTGAGCACGCCCAGCGTGGCACACGGCCTGCGGCCCGTCGAGGAGCGCGAGAGACGCGCAAAGGGCGTCAATTTCATCTACCAGGCCGGCCTCGCCATTGCGCCGCAGGTGCCGCAGCCGACGCTGTACGCGGCGGCCACGTACTTCCACCGCTTCTTCATGCGCGTCAGCATGGTGCCCGAGCGCGGCGGCGTCCACCACTACGTGCGTGCGCCCCTGCGCGGGTCTTTCTTCTTCTGCTGCTGCTTTGCTAACGTCAGAACATTGCCGCCACCAGCCTGTTCCTCGCCACCAAGACGCAGGAAAACGGCATCAAGACGAAAAACATCATCGTCGGCGTCGCCAAGGTCGCCCAGAAGAACCTGCGCCTCGTCATCGACGAGCAGAGCAAGGAGTACTGGAAATGGCGCGACCAGATCCTCACCTGCGAGGAAATCATGCTCGAAACACTCACCTTTGACCTCGCCCTCGACGACCCCTACGACCGGCTGTGGCACCACATGAAGGCCATTGGCCTCGTCGGCCCCAAGGGCGAGCCCACCCGGCCCAGCAGCCGTCCGATCCGCGAGGCTGCCTGGGCCTTTATCAACGACTCCGGCCTCACCGTGCTCTCCCTCCAACAGACCCCCAGCGACGTCGTTGCCGCCGCCATCTTCTTTGCCAGCGTCCTCACCGGCGAGCGTCTCGAGGACGTCGACGGCGAGGAATGGTGGACGCGGCTGCGCAGCGACAGCGCCCGCATCCTCTTTGCCAGCCGGCTCATGGTCGACTTTTACCGCGTCTCGCCCTTGCGCGCCCAGCCCGCCCAGCTCGCCTCGGCCTCGCCCGCGTTCGACCTCGAGGCCACCCGCAAACTCCCCGACGTCTCCCATCTCCCGTCTGCGCCTGCCGCCACATCCACCATCCCCAGCAGGAAACGCAAAAGCCCCGAACCAGAAACAGGCCCCGTCCCCAGCCCCGGCGACGCCCAGTCCTCGCCCAAAAAACCAAAGCCATAGCGTCCCACACACATGCCCCACCTACACATACATTGCACATAGCCATTTCTTTCATCCAAAAAAATAAATATAATCTACCTATGCCGTGTACGTTGACGCCGACGTCGTGCCTCCACGACCGGTCCAGTTGTAGTGAATGTTCTCGCCCGCCTTGTACTCGGCCGTCGCACACTCGGGCTTCATCTTGAACGTGTGCGCTCCAAAGTAGTCGCGCTGTGCCTGCAGCAGGTTCGCTGGCAGGTCGGCCGTGCGGTAGCCGTCAAACCACGACAGGGCCGTGCTGAACGCAGGCGTGGGGATGCCCATCTGCGCACACTTGGCCACAACATCACGCCAGCCCTCCTGTGCCTCGTGGATGGCCTTGTTGAAAAAGTCGCTAAACAGCAAGTTCTCCAGCTCGGGGTCCTTCTTGTAGGCCGCCGAGATGTCCTTGAGGAAGACAGACCGGATAATGCAGCCACCGCGCCACATGAGCGCAATCGACGGCTTGTTCAGCTTCCAGCCGTACTCCTTGGCGGCCTTCTGCATCAGCATGAAGCCCTGCGTGTACGAGATGATCTTGGACGCATACAGCGCCTGCTCCAGGTCCTTGAGGAACTGCTGCTTGTCGCCGGTAAAGCCCGCCTGGCGGCTGACCAGACGCAGCTTCTTGGAGGCCGTCACTCGCTCGTCCTTGACCGACGACAGACACCGGGCCAGCACAGCCTCGGCAATCAGAGTCACGGGCATGCCCAGGTCCAGGGCATTGATGGCCGTCCACTTGCCCGTGCCCTTCTGGCCGGCGTTGTCGAGGATCTTCTCCACGAGCGCCACGCCGTCCGTAGGGTCCTCCACACGCATAATGTCGCGCGTAATCTCAATCAGATACGAGTCCAGCACGCCCTTGTTCCACTCGGCAAAGACATCGCCCATCTCCTTGTTGGTCATGCCCAGGCCGCGCTTCATAATGTCGTACGCCTCGGAAATGAGCTGCATGTCGCCGTACTCAATGCCGTTGTGCACCATCTTGACGTAGTGGCCGGCGCCCTGGTCGCCCACCCAGTCGCAGCACGGCTCGCCGTCGCTCTTGGCCGAAATGCCCTGCAGAACGGGCCGGATGTGCTCCCAGGCAGCCTCGTTGCCGCCAGGCATGATCGACGGCCCGTGGCGGGCGCCCTCCTCGCCGCCCGACACGCCGCTGCCCACAAACAGAATGCCCTTCTTGGCGAGGTCGTCCGTGCGACGGTTGCTGTCGGGGAAGTGCGAGTTGCCGCCGTCAATGAGGATGTCGCCCTGGTCGAGGAAGGGCAGCAGCGCCTCAATGCAGTCGTCAACAGGCTTGCCCGCCATCACGAGCATCATAATACGACGGGGCCGAGCCAGCTTGGACACAAACTCCTCGTAGCTGTGGGCGCCGACAATGGTCTTGCCCTTGGCCTCGTTGTCGAGGAACTTGTCGACCTTGGCGACCGTGCGGTTGAACGCACACACGGTGAAGCCCTTGTCGGCCATGTTGAGAATCAGGTTCTGGCCCATGACAGCAAGGCCAATAAGGCCGAAATCGGCGAGAGGACTGCGCGCGTTAGCCGAAACGGAGCTCAGGACTGCGTGCAGACGGTTGCTATTGTTGGCGGAGACCGGCGGAGGGCATACGTACGCTGGGCTGGACATGGTGATGATGGCAGAAAGTCAGTGTGGGGGGAGAAGAGTTGCTGAAGAGGGGTTTTTGTAGCTGCGGCTCTCGGGGCATACAGCGCACACAGCACGCACGTGCTGCCGAGCAGCGACCATTAGTGACCCACTGGCCCACCCGGCGGACTCGATCACTAAGCATGACCAATTCTGTTGGGACGGTGGGGCCATTCTGACTAATGTCGTCTGCTCCGCGTATCCGCGGCTGTACCTCGCACTCCAGAGCCTGCAAGTGACGGCTGAGAGAAAGCAAGCAAAAACATGTCCGGCCTGCCTCCTCGCCCGGCCCCCGCCGACGACCCCCCCGCGCCGCGCAAGGACGGAAAACACACCGTGTACCGCTCGGGCGGCGGCAAAACATGGGCCGACGACACCCTGCTCGACTGGGACCCGTCGCATCCGCGTCTCTTTGTCGGCAATCTAGCCGGCGACGTGACGGACGAGATCCTCCTCAAGGCCTTTTCGCAGTGGCCGTCCGTGCAAAAGGCCCTCGTCAAGCGCGAGAAGTGGACCCGCAAATCGCGCGGCTTTGGCTTCGTCAGCTTCAGCGACGCCGACGACTTCTTCCAGGCCGCCAAGACGATGAATGGCAAGTATATCGGCAATCGTCCTGTGATTATCAGGCGGAGTACTACTGAAATCAAAGTGTCAAGGTCCAAAGACGACCACAAACGGGCCGACAAGAAGCCCAAAAAGGCCCTCGGCCCCGTGCCTGCTGGCGTCTCCAAGCCTGCAAAGAAGCGCAACGGCCTCAAGCTGTTGGGATAGCTTGCACATGTCTTTCCCGTTCTTTTCTTTCTTTTTTTCCTTTGTTATACATAAAAGATACTGCGTAATACACTACTCATCCTCCATCTCCCCTATCGACGCCTGCTTCAGCCGCAGCTCCGACAGCACCCGTCGTCGTGTCCCCTCAATCCGCTTCTTCAGAATCGGATTCGCCGTGCTCTCCAGCTGCGCCTCTATCGATGCCAGACTCTTCTTCAGCTCCTCAATGTCCTCCCGCACCCCCTCCACCTGCTCCTCCCGCGCCTGCTCCTCCTCGTCCAGCGACGACGCCTCGCTCTCCGACGCACTGGCCGCCTCTTCCTCGGACGCAGCCGTCTCCACCGCCGACACCGGCGCCTCGTCCTTTTCCACAATCGCCGTGTCCTCCTCCATAAACTCTGCCATCAGCTCGTCCTCGTCAATCTCCTGCCTCTCCGCATAGTCTTCCTCTTCTTCTTCCTCTTCCTCCTCGGCCTCGGACGGCTCGTTCTCCTCCACAAGCTCCCACTTTGTGTCCGTCGCGAGCCGGTCTTCGGCCAGCAGTCGCTGCAGCTCCGCCTCTTTGTCCTTGATCTCCTTTTTCGACAGCCGTTTGCGGAACCGTCGATGCACACAGTCGTGCATCGGCGGCGTCAGCCCGTGCGGCCATCGAAAGTCCTTGTTCACCATGGGTGGCAGCGCCGCTGTGCGCGCCTCGGCCTCGCTGGCCACCTTGGCAAAGACGAGCAGCATCTGGCAAATGTCGGCGCTCTTCATAAAGTTCTTGCGGTCCCACGTCTTCATGCCCTCAGTAATCGTCGGCAGGTCCACCAGAACACCCACAAACTGCTGGCCCTTGATTGTCACCACGGCCCTGCGCTCGCCCGTGCCCGGCCCGTTGACAGCCGCGGCCGTGCTCAGCCACTTCATGGAGAACTCGGCGCCGTCGTCCTTGGCCGGCACACCGATCTTGCGCTCGTCAATCATGCGCGCGAGATACTCGCAGTGCGCCCCTGGAAGCATCCGCAGAATGAATTGCTCTTCAATCAGCGGGTCTGTTTCCCTGTCCTCGTCCTCCGAGTCGTAGCCCTCGCCGCGCCCCCGGTAGCCCTGCTTCAGGATAATCCCCGGCCGGCCGCGCTCGCCGCGCTTGAGAATCAGCTTCGGCCGTTTGGGCTCCTGGTTGCGCAGGATCTGCAGCATTTCCTCGTCGCTGTCGTCCATGTCACGGGCCCTCTTTTTGGCCGTCGGCTTCGAGACGCGTCCCTTTTGTGTCGTCACTGCGGGCGAGGGCGCCAGCACGGCCGGCGCCGGCTGGATCGGCACGGGGCTCATCTTCGGCAGCAGTGGCGAGATGTTGTGGACGCCTGGCGAGCTCGACATGGACCCTCTCTTGAGGATGATCTTCTTGGGGGCCGCCGACACTGGCACCGGCGACATGTCTGTCGGTGAGCCGGACGGCGGCTTGATCTTGAGCGTGAGCTTCTTCATGGCGGGATAAGGATGCTTGGCTTTGGAGGCGTGCTGCCGAGCGGTACATAAACGGGTACATAAGATACATAGCACGGTACGTACTACGTAAGATACACAAGGGGGTACTTGCGAAGGGTGAGGTACATCAGCAACTACGACCCACGAGGCCGCGACATGACGCTTTACCACAGCCTGCTGCGACCGTGTGTGCTCCAGATCCTGCGGGCACAGGGCTACCATGCCGCCCGTCCGTCGGTGATTGACGCATGCACCGACCTGGCGGCGCGGTACCTGCTGGCCATGTGCGAGACCACGAGCCGCTACGCCGCGGACGGCGAATGGGCCGCGCCCAGCATTGTCGACGTGCGGCTGGCGCTCGAAGACGTGGGTGCTCTGGCGGGCAAGCACGACGCGGCCGACGACACGCGCGGCGTGCATGAGTTTATTGAGTGGGTGACAGGGCCGCGGCACCGCGAGATCCGGCGCGTGGCCCTGCAGGGCATGGACGACGACGGCACCGAGACAGACTACCTGCAGCGCATGGCCAAGAAACACGAAGAAAAGTACGCGGGTACCGTGCTGGGGCAGGGCGAGCACTACACGCTCGCGGCCCTGCCCGAGGGGGTGCACGTGCCGTCTGTGGTGGCAGGCGCGGACGAGGAGCACCTTCCTGTTCCGATCGAGGGGGGCGAGTGCGCGTCGATTGCGGCGTGGCAGAAACAGCGAATGGCAGCGCAGCACACACCGCCTCCCGAGGGCGAGTCGTAGTGCATCGTCACAGGAGGCTGTACGCAGGTATCGGCACAGGTACCCGCTGCCCTCCTGGCGAGCAAGCGCGTGCTGGGCGCAGAACCATGCGACGGTACGGGCGCGAGTACCATGGTGTCCTCCTGTTTCACATGATGTACCTTGCATGCAACTGAGCGCTTTCAAAAGTTTTCGCGATTCTTCAAGACGACATTCATTTTTAATTTAAGAAAGGCATCCCCGGCCAGAAGAAGAGATTTATTTGTAAAAAAAAAAAAAAAACGAAACAACGTAGCAGGCCATGACGGGCGCCTCCATTCTGGCAGCGCTCCAATCGGCTGCGTTTTACTACCTGGCGTGCACGCCGTGTCTGGCCGTGAAAAACCGCCGTCGAGCCAAGAAGCAGTTCAAGGCCGACAAGCAGAGACGGCTGGAGATTGTGGCCGAGCAGCCGCACCTGTACCAGCACCCCAGTCCGTCCAATGTCAATCCAAACTGGGCTTCGGACATTCTCCTGGGCCCGTCGCTGCCCAAAAAGGGCCTGTCGAAAAAGGCCATCAACCAGCGCCGCGAGGCCGAAGAGGCCTGCATCGTGCATGCCGAGCGTGTGCCGTCGTTTCCGCACGAGACGGCCACGGCGGACGGCGAAACAAGCGAAGCCACAGCCGCGGCGGAGCCGACGAACGACGGCACGGACGCCAAAGACGCCAAAGAGGTCTCGCCAACGACCACGCTGTCGACAGAGACGGACGCCGCGCGGGACGCCAGCACCGACGCCACGGACGACACCAGCGTCCTCGAGGTGGCGTCCACAAAGGGCTGGAACTACAAGCGCTACGACCGCGAGGAAGAAGAGCTGTGGGGAGCACGCACCAGCAAGCTGATGGACGCGCTGGCAAGAGCCCGGTCGACGGCCAACCGTCTTGTTGCCCGCGACGGCCTGCCCCGCGTCACCGACGAGGACCGTGCCAACTTCTACGTCCCCGTGCACCCCCCCGTCAACGACTTCCATCCCCCCGTCGTCTCCTCTCGGCCGGCCAATAACGATGGCCTGCAGTGGATGCTGCAGCCGCCCGCAACGCCCATGGTCATGGAGGGCAAGGTCCCGGCCAGTCTCGGCCGCAGCATGAGCCTCGCCAGCCGCAAGACGCGTGCCCGCGGCCTCTCGGGCGCCTCCAAGGCCTCGGCCATGTCCGCGTTTGTCTCGCGGCCCCCGAGCCAGCAGCGGCTGACGTCGCGCAGTGCCGTCCATAGCAGTAGTGGCAGCGTGTCGGCCAGCGTGTCGTCAGAGTGGTCCGAGCGCTGGCGCTTCCCTGCGCCCAACACGTCTCTGTCGCGGCTGCGGTCGAGGCCGGGGTCGTCCCGGACAGTGCATACGGTGCATGCAGAGCACACTGAGAGGGTGCTGTCTCAGGACAGTGGCCTGGCTTTATAATTACCATTCTTTCATTCTTTCTCTTTCTTCATTCGTTTACTCTTCTTTATTTCTATTTCTTGGGGATTCTTGGACTTCTTTCTTTCTCTTTTTTCTTGAATGATGACGACATGGCATGGCGTTGGGTATACTTTCTACAATACTATTCTTTTGACGGGGCTATCTACTATGCAAGTCACTTGTAGTAATAATCATCCTTGACCTTGTCCCAGTCTTCGTCGACCGCGGGCTTTGACGGGGTCTTGGCCAGCTGGTCGGCCCGTTCCACCTCGACAATGGCACGGATGCCTTCCGTGACAATCTTGACGCCGAGATCGATGCGTTCTTCGCCTTTATCGCACGGCACATGCATAAAGACAACGTTGCGGCGGAGGCCCTGGTCGTAGCGTAGCTTGAGGCTGTTGGCATACGTGTAGTCGCAGATAAACCGCCCGGCATCCGTGGCAATGGCAAGATCGCCCCGTTCCGCTTCCGTCATGGCCGATGTATAGACTTGCCAACGCTTGAGGACAGACGGCAGGTCAACATCGGTTTGGAGGGCCTCGGGCATGCCTTTCAGGTGGTCCATGTCCTCGGCACTGGGGGGTTTATTATCGGCGCCGACACGGTCAATGTAATTGTCTCTGCGCCCGTATTTCTCCAGGGTATAGCGGATTTCCTCAATGGCCATGCCGATATGGATGACCAAGTCGGCATCGTGCGCCCAATATTTGGGCATAATGGTGCGGACATGTTCATATGTGACGGTCATGGGCTCATCGACAGTCTCAATGACAATATCTGGGTAGCCTGCCTGGCCCGACTCGGCGTCCTCGCGGCGAGGGAGCACTTTAGGGAGTCTCTTGGCAATTTCCCATGATGTATTCTCAGGGAATTTGCCCCAATAAAACTACACATTAGCTTTCTTTACATCACATAGACTGTACTACTAACACCCGAGGCTGTCACAAAAACGCGAAAAGGCTTCTCCATCACGATGGTAATTTGTGAAAATGACTTGTTAAAATGACTTGGCGAAACAAAGTTTGAGGGATGCTTGGGATCAAAATTTCTTTGCCACCCTTCTTGTAATTTTTGATCCCTTTGTCAGGAGGATTTGCCCATGTCAGAGCGACAGCCCCGCCCGACTTCGCATTAGTCTGTATGTATGAGATGCCCAAGAAATCCTTTCAATAATATATGTAAGATCCATTAATACCACACCGTTTCGTCCACCTTTCGCGCCTCAGCATCTGCCCCCATGGGGGGCTTTGACGGCGTCCCCGCCAGCTGGTCAGCCCTCTCCACCTCCACCAGCGCCCGAATCAGCTCCACCACAATCTCGACACCCGCATCGATTCTCTCATCGCCCGGAATGCAGGGTACATGCAAAAACACCACCTTTCGTCGCTTCCCCTGGTTATAGCGAAGCTTTAGGCTCTGCGTATACATGTAATCACAAAGATAACGGCCGGCGTCCGTGGAAATGACAAAGCTGCCCTTTTGCTCGTCCGTCATGTCGGCCGTGAATGTCTTCCATCGTGCCAAAACAGACGCCAAGTCGACGTCCGTCTGGATGGCCTCGGGCATACCCTCCAAAGATGCAAGATCTTCCCGGGATGGCCGTCTTTTATCGACATCGGGCCGTTTGTACCCATCTCGACGACCATACATTTCCAGGGCATATCGTATCGGCTCGCCAGCCATGCCGATATGGAGAAGGATATCTGGTTCTTGTTCTTTTTCCCAGAATGTCGGCACTAGTAGACGGACATTTTCATAGCCCACGTGCACCGGCTGCTCCACATGCCGAATCAACACGGCAGGGAGGCCATCGTCGTCGTCTTTACGCCGAGGCAACTGCTCCGGCAGACGACGGGCAATTTCCCACGAGGGATTTATGGGCCATTGTTCACGGAAAGGCTGGGTATTAATGTGTCTGCAGAAATGCTTCGACCTACACCGAATCCTGTTACAAATACTTTGAACATGATGATTCTACAAAGCCTCTTTTTTTTTCTTTTCCTTGAAAGCTTCCAATATATTCGGCCTGCATGCCCGGTATGACATCATATGCTGACAAAGTTGCGTCAACTCGATTCGGAGAGTGACATGCCGAGGGAAGTGCGAGTTTGATGCATAGAAAAAAGAAAAAAAAATCTTTTCTCGATGAATTAGAAATGGATGGCATGGTAAAGAAGATTGATAAGATGCCGCCCGTTACTACCCATGGGGCGGAAAATATATCCAGTAGATAAAAGGGACCCCTGCTCCCTCCCATTAAAAAAGAAAAACACTACATAAAAAAAAAAGAGTCCACGGTGCCCATCATGACGCGGATTGTCACAGAGACAACTGTCCACAAGGTCAAGACCATCAATCTTCCCGAGGAAAATGCCCCCTACTACACCCCTAAACAATTACCAGCTGGGACGGCCAAGGACGCCTCCACGGCCCCTTCCCTCTTCCAGCCTCTCAAGATCCGGGACCTTGTCCTAGCCAATCGCTTCGCTGTGGCCCCCATGTGCACCTACTCTTCAGACTATGGCCACATGAACGACTGGCACCTCGTCCACCTCGGCCAGTTTGCCCTCCATGGCGCTGCCTTGACCATCCTCGAGGCCACGGCTGTCCTCCCCAACGGCCGGATATCCCCCGAAGACGCTGGTCTCTGGCAAGACTCCCAAACCGCACCCATTCGCCGTATTGCCGACTATATCCACAGCCAGGGCCACAAGGTCGGCATCCAATTGGGCCATGCCGGCCGCAAAGCCAGTACCATGGCCCCCTGGCTCACGGCTCGTGGTGAAAAAGGCTTCGTCTCCGAAGAAGAAGGCGGATGGCCTGCAGATACATGGTCATCTTCCCAGGCGGCCTTTGCCGACAACTGGATCCTGCCCATTGAAATGACGCTAAAAGATATCCAGTCTGTCAAGGACGCCTTCATCGCCGCTACAAAGCGTGCTGTAGAAGCTGGCATGGACGTCATTGAGCTGCATGCAGCCCACGGCTATCTTTTGACACAGTTCCTGTCCCCCTACACGAACAAGCGTAGCGACCAATACGGCCCCTGTGGTGTATCGTCGGACGAGGAAAAGTTCCAGAACCGAATCCGCTTGTTGCGAGAAACGATTGAGGCCATGCGGTCCGTCATGCCCGAGAACATGCCATTGTTTGTGCGTATTTCGGCCACAGAGTGGCTCGAGGGCACTGCTCCCGAGTCGTGGACGGTCCAGGACACCATACGTCTAGCTGCGTTCCTACCGGCATGGGGCGTAGACCTGTTGGACGTTAGCTCTGGTGGCAATTCGAGTGCCCAAAAGGTGGAAGAGCACCAGTTTTACCAGGTCAACATGGTCAAAGCCATCCGAGCCGGTCTCCTGGCCTCGCCAGAGACGGCGGATGCGGGCAAGAACCTACTGCTAGGGGCTGTGGGACACATTGACAATGGCACCATGGCACGGGACGTTGCCCAGAAGGGGGGCGAGTATGAGGCGGATTTGATTCTAGCGGCACGGCAGTTCCTTCGGCAGCCCGAGTTTGTCTTGGAGGCGGCCAAAGAGATCCAGGTGCCAGTGCATTGGCCCCTGCAGTATGCCCGGGCCACGGCGCGAAAGGGAAAGTTTTGGTCGGCGGGCACGATTGAAAAGCTGTAGTCTACATGAAATCATTATGGTACGAAAAAAAGAGTCTATTATGTATAAATGCTAGTTAGAAAAATCTCCACCAGAGGAAGATGAGTATGAAGAAGCCGAGCCCGCCCAGCGGGCCGTACTGCTTGAGGAGGAGCTCCCAGTTGATTCGGACGGCAGCCCTCCTGTATTTTGTGCTGTCGTCACGAAGACGGCTGGACAATTCATCCATTCGGTCGAGGCTTTCGCCACGGTTCATCAAGTCTTCAATGTTTCTTGTCATGATTTTGGTGACATCCTTGAGCTCAGTGTTTAGCTTGTCGAGGTTGCTCGACGACTTGAAGTCGGTATACACTTTTACCGTGGGCTGGACAAAGTTGTCAAACGACATGAAGGCATATGGTGGCAGACGTATATCTTTGGCTTGCTGCCCGTGCGAGTTGCTAAATTCGCCGGCAATCTCTGACAGATAGGCCAGGGCCATTTGTGTTGGGTACGAGTTTTCACAGGCAACAAAATAGACAATCTCACCATCAATGAGATACTGAATATAGTATTTGTCTTCTGTCTTGATTGTGGCTGAAGAGGCACTTTTGGGGGTGATTTTGCGCATCACCTGGCCCATTTGGACCTTTGCCAAGTTCACCTTGCTATCAGACCCATTTTCGACCGTTGCATAGAGCATCAGATTGTCCTGGCGGACAATTTGCGTAAAAAAAATCATTTGGCTCGGGTCGTCTTCTGTCTTTTTTCTGGGACGTGTTCGTTGTATAGGACCCACTTTCGCGAGGCTGGCGAATCAGGAACGAATCTGCAAGGCTGATGATGGTTTGAGGAAGGCACTCTGTTGGCTCTTGCTCTGTCGAGACTTGCCGTCGTTAGGATCACTTTCGCTCTTTCTCTTTCTCTTTCTCTCCTTCATTTATTCCGCTCTTTCGGTCTGCTCATTTCCCCTTCTTTTTGTCCTTTTCTTTTCTCTGTTGTTCGCGCCCCCTGCCACTCTTTTTTTGTTTCTCCTTTCCTTCGTTCTTCACATCACACAAATTAAAGCGCCCCCTTTTTCGTAACGTCGTACTATTATCGCCTGGAGGAAAGATCGACACAATGACATCTTTCTACAATCCAAACGATCCCTTGGACGTTGACGAAGCAGACGAAGATTCGTTTTCCTTTGTCCCAACATTCCCTCGACGCTTCACATCAAGGAGTATCGTCTCCGTTACCAATTCCATTGATTCGCTGCCCTCCCAGTCCTCAAGAATCTTTGGCCCAAGCAGCCACAGCAGTATATTTAGCCCCCCTATTCCACACGACGCATTCCCTCCCGTGCCTGACAAACGGCTGTCGAGCTTCATTGACCCTTCGCCAGCACCCACAGCACCCCTGCCACCGCCACCACAGCGCTCAACGTCGGGACGCAGCATCCCCATTGACCGTTCGCGGAGCGCGTCAGAAGCGTCAGCATTGACGGATAAAGAGTACACTACCCGTAAGAAAACTCGCCTCGACTGTGTTTCTGACGCTTAGGATTACGGCGGCTCTTTCGTGGGACGCTGACATGTCGTCTCACTCACTACAAAAAGACCTGCCGCCATCGCCGCCTTCGCCATCAGAAGGCTCGCTCTTTGATGGCTACGACGGCGAAACACCGATGACGACACACTTGGAGCTCGAAGACGACGTGCGGGAGCTCAGCAAAGAGCTGGCCTCTTCGATCCGCCGTGAGCTCGACCTGGAGGATCTTGTCGAGCGTCTCGAAGGCCAGGCACGAGGAAAGAGCACGAGCGACTACTTTTCAGACAGCGACGATGCTACGCGCAAGGAATTGCAGTACATCCAACGCAAGGCTGAGCAGGAACAGGCCAGAGTAAGGCTTGAGCTGACGGAAAAGCTCAACAGCGAACGAGAAGCACGGCAGAAGCTACAGGAGCAGATGCAGGGCAAAGTGCAAGAGGGCGCAGACAAGGCCGTCGAGGCGAAGCTGACGCAGGCGCTGCAGGAGCTGTCCCTAGTACGAGAAGAAGCGGAAACGCTGCGGGAGGAAAAGGAGCAGCTCAAGATGCGGCTTAGCCATTTGGAAGACACCATGGAAGCCCAGGCAGGCGAGCATGCCGAGCAGCATGCAGCACAGCATGCAGAGCATAAAATGGTGGTGGATGCCTTGCAGCGAAAGCTGGAGCGTCTAGAGGCAGACAAGGCGTCGTTGCAGTCTAGGGATAGTGAACACAATGACGACGTGTTTTCGGAGACGCTAGAGCGAGGCGGAGGAGGGCTAGCGCGCTCCAACACGGTCGGCGGACGGTCTACGCGGTCGAGCATGGCACGTGGCGGATTGTCGCGATCCAGCACGCTCTCGCGATCAAATACGCTTTCCCGGTCGAACACGCTTTCGCGGTCCAACACGGTGCGTAATGCGCCGGCAGTGACAGAGTCACGCGAAGGCGCGGCTGAGAAGCTGCGCGACACGGAGGCGCAGCGGGACGCATTGCACGGGGCATTGCGGTCGTTGCTGGACCGGCAGGAGTGGCAGACGCGGCAGCATGCCAAAAAGGTAAAGATGATGGAGCTGGAGCGGCAGCGGCTGCTGGACGGCAGCTACTCGGGGCCCGGGTACGTCTACAGCGTCAAGCGCCTGCGCGACGAGGTGACGACGCTGCAGCGACGGGCAGAAGACGTGTTGCAGCAGACCTGGCAGGTGGAGCAGGGACTGGAGGACCTCAAGATGGCCATGGACCGCAGCCAAGAGCATCTGGAGGCGCTGAGGACGGCGGACGGCGAGCTGGCGCAGCATGGCGAGGGCGACGGCGAGGCGGTGGAGCTGCGGGCCCGGCTGGCGCACATGATGGCACGTGGCGATGCAGACCAGGCCTTGTATGCAGAGCGTATAGCACACGTAAGGGAGCGATTGCGACAGCTGGAGATGGAATTGAATGCGTCGCAGACGGAGGCGGATGAATCAGTGGTGCGGCACGAGCAGCAGGTAGCAGAGCTGGCAGTGGCGGATGGGCCGCAGCTGGCGAGGATGCAGGACGCGGCAGGAGGCGTGCGAGGGACGGTCCTGGGACATGCATTGCCAGACAACATTCTGCAGATGAAGAGGGCGAGCGTGCAGAGCCAGGCGTCTGTGGCGGCAGCGACAGCGGCATCAACGCTGCGAGGCCATGTGTGTGAGCTGGAGGCGGCGTTGCCGGCAGCGGACGCAGAGATGCACCAGATCGGGGACCGGATCCAGGCGACCGAAGAGGATATTGTGAAGCTGCTGCGGGCCGTCGATGATGCATCGCAAGCAGCACGAAGAAGTGTCATGTGACAATGACGTCATGAAAGGAAGAAGAAGAGAAGAAGAAAAAAAGAAGAAAAGAAGAAAGAATCAAATGCTGCGACGGGCGTACTCGACAGCCGCGGTGCGGGCGGGCGAGCTTGTTGCGCAGACGGGGAAAAGGGCGCTGCAAAGGACTGGGCTGATCCCCGAAGAAGATGTATTAGGGGCGCTGCGAGTAGCGGCAGAAGCAGCCGAGATAGCACAAGAGCCCGTGAGCGAGCATGCGCCAGCCGGCAAGCTGCTGGGGGCATCGGGAGTGCGTCTGACGGACACCGTGTTTGATACGAGCCTTGCGCTGGTGCGGGACGAGCGCGTCTTTCTGACGGCCCCATTGCTGGCGGCATTTGTGGACGTGCAGAAGAAGCTCGGGCGGCCGGAGGCGCTGCCACACGTCCTGGGACTGTATGCAGACAAACCGGCGCCCTACATGTCTGGCGGCGAGCTGCGGTTCCGGCCGGCAAAGAGGGCGTCGCCGCAGAATGCAGTGGACGAACGGGTGGCGGCCACGGCGCTGGACTGCGCGGTGGCGGCAAAGAACATGGATGCGGCGGTGGGGATTGTCGAGGCCACCGTGGCAGCGCCGTCGTTTCTGCGGCGGAAAATGGTGCGGAATGGTGTGATTCCGGCCGCGGCCGTGGTGGGCATACCCATGGCGACGTGGACACTGTCAGAGTGGATGGCGACGGCGCAGACGGGGATGGACACGCAGCTGGCGACGGGGGTGGCGTTTGTGGCGATGATGGCGTATGTGGGGTTTACGGGGACGATGGGGGTCGTGGCGGGCGCGACGGCGAACGACCAGATGCAGCGGGTGACATGGGTGCCGGGGACGCCACTGCGGGAGCGGTGGCTGCGGGAGGAGGAGAGAAGGGCGTATGACCGGGTGGTGTGCTCGTTTGGGTTCCGGGAGGCGACGCGGTTTGGCGAGGAGGAAGGCGCAGAGTTCTCCGCGTTGCGGACGTATCTGCTGCGGAAGCGACTGCTGGTGGACCAGGTCGAGCTGATGGAAGGGATGAGTTCGTAGATTTTTTTTATTTTTTTTATATTTTTCAAGGATTATAAAGAGACCTGTTATGCTACCGTGCCCGGCCTTGCGACCTGGAAGATCTCGCCCGTGTGGGGATCGTCCTGGCGGAGGACGGGCCACGATGAGGCGGCCGTCTTGACAAGGACAACCTCCAGCTTTGCGCCAAGCACCCTGTAGGTGCACTTTTCAGGATCAATCGTGCTATAAAGAGGCACCGTCGTGACGAGATGCTTGCCGTCTGTGGTGGCCAGATCGAGGGCAATCGACGAGGCACCGAAGACGACGCTCGCCTTTGTCTTGTCAATGTTCCTGAGGAAAAAGGACACCGTCAGCGTCGTCGTCGACTGGTAAAAGTCGCTGCGCACCGTGTCCAGCTTCTTCTCCGTGGACTCCTCCTTTTGGAAGCGATGGTGGCCCTTCGTCGTGCAGCCCTCGATATTGAGGAACTGCTCAAATTCCAGCACCCGTCGCTTGCAGCACGTGTACCCCTTGCTGCCCTCGTGGAACAATGGCATCCCTGGGTGGTGCACACACGTCTCCACGTCCTCCGACCTCCGAATCCGTCCGTCATGCGTCTTTCCACACGCCCGACGTCTACACAGCGTCCCCTCCGCCACCGCCGCACCCAAATCATCGTCCTCGTTCACCGGATCCACCTTGTCGGCGGCCTTGGTGCCGTTGGCAGGCGCCACAGCCACCGCCACCGGGACAACCGGCGCCCTCTCTTCGCGCCGCTGCAGCACGACGTCAGCCGCTGGCGCAGCCTTGGGCATGGCTGGCGGCTTGTCCGTGGTCGAGTGCACGCCCTCGGTGCACGGCGGGATCGCCATGAAGCCGTCAAACGTCAATTCTCGCTTCTTGCAACAGGCCCATCCTGAAACAGCGTCAGTTTTGCCGTTTTGCGAGCGCACACGCACCTTTTTGGCCCTCGTGGAAGACGGGCGCGCCCGGGTGGTAGCGGCACACCTCGGCTGTGTCCGTGTAGTCCTTGCCGCAGCCCTGATGCACGCACTTCATTGTCGTCGAACAGCCACGACCCGAAGCTAGCTGACTAAGTACCGTCCAGATGACTGACTCATCATATTTGGCCCCACCTTTACTAAGCCTTGGCATCCAAGACGTCAAAGACAGACAGAAGGCACGATGCGAGCCTACGGCACCTTCCTCTTTGACAAGCTGCTGGGGCTGCGTGACGGCATGAGCCCGCTGACGCTTGTGGTCGACAGCTTACGTGAGCCCTGCACGCCCCTGCTGGACGAGTTCATAGCGCGCGCACAGAGCGACAAGAGGCGTGTTGTCTACGCTGCGAGCACGTTTGCGCCGCCGCGCGTGGTCGCAGGAGGCCTCGACGCCGTCGTCGAGCGCGGGGCCATGTCGCTCGACGATTTTCGCAGCGTTCTGCAGCGCGAGACGGCCGTCAACTCGCTGCTCGTCATCGACTCGCTCTGCGAAGTGGCCGACATGGACCCACTTTTCACAGCTGCCTTTGTCTCGGCACTGGCGACTCCTCTTTGCTCCGTCGTAGGCGTGTTCCACCACGACCGGCCTTCCGATGCGCTGCACGGGGGCAAGCCACCGCCACTGCGCGTGCTCACCCACCTCGCCACAGCCGTGCTTTCCGTCTCGCCCCTCCACGAACGGCTCGCCACACAGCGCGCACGTGATCGCGCTGAGTCAGCGCCAGCCTTTGGGTTTGGGGCGGGCGAGGGCTGGCCGTTTGGGCACGCGTCGTCGGGCCACTCGGCGGAGGCGGCGGCGCGGGAGAGGGCGCGCGGCGGCGCGCAGGTCGTCGAGATGGAGCTGCGGCGCAAGAGCGGGCGTGCCGTGCGCGAGACGCTGGTGGTGTCGAGGCCCTTCACCGCCATTGCATTACATCAGCACCCGCTCTTCGTAGTGCCGGATGTATCGCAGGCGGTGGCCGACGAGCCGAGCTCGACGTTCCACATGGGACTGACAGAGAAGCAGCGGCGGGACCGGGCGGGCATTGAGCTGCCGTACTTTGATGCGCAGACGGACATTGGCGCCGGCGAGGGCGGGCGGATTCTCTACGATATGGGGCGTGAAGATGACTTTGACGATGAAGAGGATGAGTAAGCATTGCATTTATTCTTGTTCTTGTTGCACAGGGGCCTTTCCAGTGCTATTGGTAGTGGTACTGGTTCTGTTTGTAGTGGTGGTGCTGCTGTTTCTGGTGGCGCCCGTGTTTCGGCGCAGGAAGGCCTCTAGCCACCCCTGGCTGAGGATCCTGCCGCCAGAAAGGCCCCCAATCATGCTCGTGGCTATGCGGCGCATCTGCATATACGTAG
This sequence comes from Chrysosphaeria jannelii, assembly GCA_020002325.1. Classification (NCBI taxonomy): domain Eukaryota; kingdom Fungi; phylum Ascomycota; class Sordariomycetes; order Ophiostomatales; family Ophiostomataceae; genus Chrysosphaeria; species Chrysosphaeria jannelii. The sequence goes on along the minus strand of JAGKRY010000016.1, from coordinate 97,777 downwards.
GGCGCTGTCCAATGGCCGTCTGCACCTGGATCCAGCTCTCCAACTGCGTTTCCTGAGCTCTCGTCAGTCTCTGGCGGTGCTGAAACGCGAGTGTGCGTGGCTGATGGCCCTTTCGGCGACGGCTGAGCGTCGATGACGGCACGCCCGTGGCCTTGGCAGCCTCTCTCAGCGACATGCCATTTTCAATCTTTTTCATGGCCTCCTGGACGTCGCCTTCCGTGTAGGAAGCCATTTCAGTATGAATCCACACGGTAGGTACAAGGAAGTGTACATCCATTATTTGATGGCGGATTCTTCCATGGAAATGTATGACAGCAAAAACAATGGCCAGATAAGCCCCCCACGCCATGCCACAGATATTAATCCAAGACTATCTTCTGTAGTATCAAAGGAAACCATGATGATGAAAGCTCCGAGAATATATGCTATGAGTGTTACGCGAAAATGAAGAATGAATAGCAGGTTATCCAGGGACCATTGAGTGGAAATCCTTTCTGTCGAGGAATAATCGTATGCAGAGTCGCCAGCTTAGGAGGGCTCCCAGCTTTCTGATGGCCAACGTTACCGTGTTTTATATAAGCTATTAGGAGGCTAAATAAGCTTGAAATCTGTTGGATGAAGATTATAGAAAAATCGAAAGGCGCCTGGAGATCCTATGAGAATATTTATCTTCTCAGTGGCGAAATAATCCTGACAATTGTTGTAATAAATTAGTTGTTGGATTTGGTGCCCATTTAAATATTTTGCCTTCCAAATTGTTAGCGGACACACACCTCCAATGCGCGATGATAAAAAAATTAAGATGCTACCTGATACTATTTCCTATAGCCTTGGCGTAACGCCATAGGTAAGTACCTACCTAAACATTATTACACCCATGCCCTTAACGGCCCTCTCCGCCGGCCGTGCATACACCTCCGCTAGCCTCGCATTTATTACAAATAATGGGCGTCATACTTTGTACTATTTAAAAGGTCCATATCCACCAACTCCATCTTCTTTTTTTCAACTCTACTTGGATATACGATCTGTCTATATTATAAAACCTCGCTATAAAAATGGCTTTGAATTCTGTAAGCTGGCTGTTCCAGTCAGGAACTACAAAAACTGATATGGCTGATCCATTCAATGTTCTTCTAAATGCAACGCGGTCTAGAGGAAGTCTTTGTCAAAAAAACAATCTTGAAGATTTTAAAGAAGAAATACTGACGGGCAAGTCTAACCGGGAACGTGGACATAAAATGAAATGGCTCTGCATTCCTGCTTACTATAAATGTTCAGAATCCGAGTTTGAGATACTAACAGAGTATATTAACAACCTGGTTGTAGTGGAAATTTATGGTAGCTGTGTTCACCCCATTACCATGAGAAGATTTTTAGAAAAAAACAAGAATCTTGTTTGCGTTCAGATGCATGATGCTTGCATCGATGATCAAAATTACATTTGCAGAGCCCTTACCCATGCTTGCCCTGAATTGAGATACTTTTCGGCTACTATGAGCCGTATAACGCCTACCCAGGTTGCGTATCTTGTTCGTGGATCTCCTCACCTTTCTTATTTGAGGTATACTCGTCATACTGATATTAGGCATGAAGCTATGGATAGTCTCTCCCTATCAGTTTACGAAACAAAGAAAATCCAGCAAATTTATCTACCAGGCGAGGTCACAGACAATGATATAAGTCTCATTTTCCGTGGCGTCCCTTTGAGTTCTAGAGAAGGAAGAAGCATCAACTCTTCCTTACGGGCTGCGTCGTTCTCTTCATGTAAAAGATTGACAAGCAATGGTATTTCAATGATGAAAGGCGCCGAAAATCTAGAATATTTGAATCTTGACGTTGATGCCGCGCAGCTGAGCAACAGCAAAGAATTATTATTAGATGCATTGGCCTCAATGCGAAGCTTGAAATATATATTTTCGTATGGCTTAATGGATCTTGTTGGAAAAAGAGAATATAAAAAGCTGGAGGGAAAGTATACTGTGAATTTATCCTACGATGAAATGAGAGAAAGCAATTTAGAATTTGAAGATCCTATAATAATGCTACATCGTGCTAGATAGGTAGCGTATAATACATTTTTTATCGCTGGAAAATAGTAAATGAAATTCTGGTGCTTATAAAAGAAAGAGAGGTGATGTTTTGGGGGTGATTTTACTTTCTGGTCTTATGGACTGTCGGTATCCTCAGGCCTCGCAGTTGCGAACTGAGAAGCACTCTTTTGCTCAACAGGTATTATTCTTATGGTTTTGGGTTTAACCTTTATTAGGTCGCGTACACACGATGAATATTTCGCCCGCTCCTTTTCGTTTTGATTTTAACTGTCCCTGAAAGTCTCTCCATCCTTCCCTTTCTTTCTTCTCTTCATCGAGCGATTCTCAAGATAGTTCACTGATTCGTTCAGCCTTGTGTTGACGAGCTCTTCTAGCCTTGACCGTTGTAGGAATTATGAATCTGGTTTTTCCCATACAAGCTACATTATTATCATCTTTACACACAGTGAGTTTCTGGATGGCACCCAGACCCTCCAGGCAACCTATTATTGATTTGATTTGCTGGTGCTTAATATGTGTTATTTTTTGTTGGTTGAAGTCTCTCTCCTCTTTCTGCTAGGAATTTTCCATAGATGAAGTGGTTTCAGTGGATTGGCTGTTTTCTTTGTGTCTTTCAGGCCACCCCCCCCCCCCCCCCCCCCCCCCGTGTCCACTTTCAAAATGTCTCCTTTCTGTCTTGGAGTCAACAGTCTTAGTCCCTTGTGGTCACACATACATTCCTCTTCAATGTACCCGTTATATGCATTGTCGTGATTATTATTTCCTATGACATACGAAGGAGAGTTCTCGACTTACCTGTAGTTCCCCTCTTGGTACCTAGCTTTTGAACCGCCAACGATGCCGTGTCTTATCTAGAGACTAGCTACTTGGGTCGAAGTAACTTTGAACCTCATAGAAGGATAATAAGAAAAAAATAAGAAGGAGCTTGGAAATCCTATGAAAAGAGTCGTCTTCTCAGTAGAAACGCAATTTTCATAATTGTAGTAACAAGTTAGATATTAGATAGGAAAAAGGATGAACCTTCATTGTCAGCGATGACATAAAATAAGACCACTGCAATCGAAACAAACTGCAAGATTTGGCGTAGCGCCGCAGAGATTATTTCACCTATCTCATTAACGATCCTACTCGTCAGCGTTCTCTTCCGCTGTACGTCATGTTTTGTACTACATATTTAAAAGTACTACATATGTCCCCCGGATTCAACTTCTTTTTTTTCAACTCTACTTGTGAAAATACGATTTGCCTTCAATATAGAAGTTCACTATAAAATGGCCTTGAATACTATAGGAAAGCTGTTTCAGCCAGCTGTAGATATTGATATGACCGATCCTTTCAATGTTCTTCTAACTGCAACGCGATCCGGACGTATTAGTCAAGGTCTTTGCCAAAAATACAATCTTCAAGATTTTAAAATGGACATACTGAATGGCAAATCTAACCTAAAAAAAGGGACTCATATGAAATGGCTCTCCATTCCTGCTTACTATAAATGTTCAGAATCCGAGTTTGAGCTACTAACAGAGTATATTAACAACCTGGTTGTAGTGGAAATTTATGGTAGCTGTGTTCACCCTATTACCATGACAAGATTTTTAGAAAAAAACAAGAATCTTGTTTGCGTTCAGATGCATAAAACTTGCGTCGATAATGAAAATTACATTTGCAGAGCCCTTGCCCATTATTGCCCTGAATTGAGATATTTTACGGCCACACGAAGTTTTATAACGCCTACCCAAGTTGCATATCTTGTTCGTGAATCTCCCCACCTTTCTTATCTAGAGTATACTCGTCATCATGATATTGATCATGAGGATATGGGCGATCTCTCCTTGGCAATTTACGAAACAAAGAAAATTTAGCAAGTTGATCTATCGAGCGAAGTCACGGATAATGATTTGAGTCTCATTTTCCGCGGTGTTCCTTTGGATTCTACTCAAAACAGAGGCATCAACTCTTCCATACGGGCTGTATCGTTCCGTCCACATAAAAACTTGACAAGGAAGGGTATTTCAATGATGAGAGGCGCCGAAAAGCTAGAATACTTCAGCCTTGACGATGATATTACGCAAATGCGAGACTTGAAAGGAACATTGTTAGACGTTTTGCCCTCAATGGGAAGCTTGAAATATATAAAGTTGTGGGGCTTGGAAAATCTTGTTGGAGACATTGAGTATCAGAAGCTGAAGGAAAAATATACTTCGCTGAAGTTGTCCAACGAAGAAATGAGAAAACTCTGCCTAGAATTTGAAGATCCAATTATTAGGGTATTATATAGTTCCAGTACTTAGGCAGCTAGAATACATTTTTATCACTTGAAGATAGTAAGAAAATCAGGTGCATATAGGCTGTCCCTAAACATCTCTCGTTCCTTCGAGAGCTCTATCACTTGTACCCATATTCAACCCCATCGCAAGCCGAGGTGGCCCTTTAGTACGTACAGTGGACGCGAGGAGGTATTTTTGAGAAGTAATACGATTTACCTTCAATAAAAATAGTCATAGATACTATAAAATTTCTGCTTGGGTCATTGATTAAAAATAATGACGTGACCGATCCATTTAATATATTTTCAAAGGCAATGCGGTCAGAAGATAGTGGACGTCTTTACCAAATATACAATCTTGAGGAATTTCAAATAAACATAGTGAAGGGCAAATCAAGTCTTGAAAAAGGAAATGAAATTAAATGGCTCAAAATTCCTGCCTACTTCAGCGCAGAATCCGAATGTAAAGTATTGTCAATTTAGTCGTATTAGAAGCTTCTCGAATCTTTGCTACCTCTCATATCATGGAAAACCTTTTACAACAAAACAAAAATATTATTTGTATTCAGATACATGAAGCTTGCGTCGATAATGGAAACTGCATTTACAAAGCCCTTGCCGATATTTGACTTGAATTGAGATACTTTACGGTCCGTCCTATGTACTATAATGTACATAGTACATTAATAAGTACCTCCGTCGCTATAGGCATGACTTAGCAGTATTATGTTCGACTTATGTAAGAGAACTTGGCGTGGCATAGAAGAAATAAAAAAACAAAAAAAGAACGGCAAAAATGGACAGGAGACGGCCGGATCGCGAGCGAGGGGGGCGTGATGACCGAAGAAACGAGCGGGAACGGGACCGGCGGTACAGATCACGGTCTCCAGAGAGACGACGCGAGAGAAATGAAAGACGACGAGATCACAGTCGAGATGGCCGTGATGGGCGTCGGTATGAGCGCAGGGACGAGCGGAGGCACCGACGGGAGCCGCATGACGACCGGAAGACACGGGAGACACGTGAGGCCCGGGAAAGACCCAAAAATGCGCGAGAAGAGCGACGCAGCGCCAGTCCGCCTCGCGAGAGTCTTCCTACGCGCACACGCCCTGCCAGGGACCGCATGGACGTCAAGATACTGGGGACGGTGGAGGTATCCAAGGATGGGCGCGAAAACGAGCCAACGGAGCCCAAAGACGAGCCTCAAGGACGTTCACCGTCGCCGGACGTCGACGTCGCCGATAATGACGTTGCGCTCGACGACATGCAGGCCCTCATGGGGTTTGGCACGTTTGGGTCGACAAAGGGCAAAAAGGTGGCCGGAAACAATGCTGGCGGCGTGCACCGGGCTCAGACGACGGGGTACCGGCAGTACATGAACCGAACAGGCGGTTTCAACAGGCCGTTGAGCCCGCCCCATTAGGTATTTAGTGGGGCATTTAGGTACATAAAACTTTCACATTTACCAGCCAAGAAAAGACTTGACGATGCTCCGGATCACGCTCTTTACACGGGCACATTGCGGACTCTGTGTGTCGGCCAAGGCGGTACTAGCGGCGGTGATGAAGCAGAGGCCGTTTCACCTCACAGAAGTGGACATTATCGCGCCGGCGAACAAGGCCTGGCGAGACCTGTACGAAATGGACGTACCCGTTGTATGTGCACAATTTGCATAGGCGAATGCATGCTTATTCACTAGATTCACGTGAGCAGGATGGCCGAGGCAGAGGACCCAGCACTGGCCTCGAGGGCCGTCAAGCTGATGCATCGCTTCCGGGTAGAGGATGTTGTTGCCAAAATGGATCAATGTAGCCGGAATTAAAACGCATATATACAATAAATATCACTGTCTTACTGTGTGCACGGCAGCCGCTGTGGCGGCTTGCAGGGTCAAGATGTCACAGCCGACATTGACCATGTGGTAGCCCTGAGTCGCATAGTCACGAGCCTGCTCCGGAGTGGCTGCAAAGACGCCGCAGATGGTGCCGGCAGCGGCAGCGGCCTCTTGGATGCGTTGCATGGCGTCCAGCAGGGGCTGTGGGAACTCACCACGAATGGGGCAGCCCAAGTTATTGGCAAGGTCAAAGGGACCAATAAAGAGGCCGTCGACGAGAGGTGCAATGTCATCGACGGCAGCTAGAGCTTCAGCTGTTTCAATCTGCACGAGCACGAGGATGCTCTTGTTGGCGTCGTCGAGGTACTCAAGCCCTGATGGAGGTGCCATCACGGTCGTACCAGAACGAGTAAAGGCCTGCATGGGCAGGGGTGAGCCATAACCACGGGTGCCTTCTGGAGGGAAGCGACAGGCCGAAACGATGCTGCGGACGTCGTCAACCGACCGGACCAAGGGGGCCAATATGCCATGGGCACCACTGTCGAGGGCTCCTGCTATATCAGTCTGTACATTTATATATAAAAAGAAGAAGACGTACGCTTTGCCATCCAGGCCTCCATGCTGGGGATCCGCACAATGGGCGACACACCCTCGGCAGCAATCGCCGGGACAAGACTGTGCATTTCTGCATCTTTTTTTCATCAACACCATTCTTTACTTTGCAAAAAAGAAAAAGAAAATTACAAAAAAATACCATCAATCTGTCCGTGCTCGCAGTCAACGAGAACCCAATCAATGTCTGGCGTGCGTGCGAGTGTCCGGGACACATTCGCCCCTGGGAACATCTGCCACAGCCCCAGCGACGCCCGCTTTGTCTCGCCATATGATTTCAGTGCCTTTCGCAGAGGATTCGCATCGGCCATGCGTCCCCGCAGGCCTGTCGTGGCTGCTGCCGTCTGGTAGCCCATCTTGACGAGCCGTGGAAGCATTACTCTTTCGGGAATGTAATACAGAGAGCCGAACCCCTGCAACTGTGGGCCCTGAAAAAGAGGGCCTTTTTTGCGCAAGAGGTATCGATGCATGTATCGCCAGAGGGAGGACTGACGGCAACGATGGCTTCTCTTCTTCGAGGCTACGAGGGCAGTATGTAGACAGCAAAAACGGAGGCGTGTCGTTGCTAACCGGCCGAGAAAAGGTCTTGGTGCTCACCGTAGATGCACGCGTCCTGGTGGGCGAGCTGTTGTCCGTCGACAACGCCACCAATGTCGCGTTGCAGCACGCCGTCGAACGCATCATCACGACGCCCGACGACGTCGAGGCGTCGTCGGAGGTCGACCTCGGTCTCTACATTGTGCGTGGCGACAATGTGTGCACCATTGGGCTCGTCGACGTCGACATGGACGCCTCGATTGACTGGAAAAAGGTCCGCGGAGGACCCATTGGGACAACAAAACATATATAGCAAGTCTCTCTTTTACACACTTTTTTTCGAAAAATTCATTGCATTCGTTCCATCCATCCATCCATTACACCTGTCCAAACGTCCCCTCAAAGACGGCCTTCATCAAGTACTCGGCAAATGCCAGCTCGCCCGGCGACGCAATACATCTCTGTATGCGGTTGCCCTTGCGTGCGTGCTGCCATCCGGCATCCTTCTTGTCGTCTTCCTTGTCCTCCTCGAGCACTGTCGTCGAAAGGTCGGCCATGGCAGCTACCTCCGTCTCTGCTCCAGGTCCACGCTCCCGACGGTCCACGATGTGCAGCCCACGCGTCCACTGGCCGCATGTTTCCACGCGGATATCCTCTCCCAGCGTCGTCTTCCACCGCGCATCGTCCCGGAGGATCATGTACCAGAGACAGAGAGGATCGTGCAGCGACAGACCAGCTTCGTGGCCGACATCGCCTTCAATCGACTCAATCTTGGCAAAGGTGCCGTCCATAAACGTCTTGACCCAGCGCGCCAACGGGCTCTCTCCATCGACAAATGGCTGGATCCGGGCGGTGAAATAGGCCTTGTTCAGCAGGTGTGGCGTCGTAATGTCCAGCGGGAACAGCGTCAGCTTCAGCTGGCGGGACAGCTTGGCTGGGTAGGGTGGCAGAACCGACGTCCCGTGGAGCAGAGGCGGCATGGTGGACGCAGGCGTGGGGGATGTCAGGGCATACACACGGGCAGCCGCAACGGCATCCGAGTACGTGTTGAACTCACCAACGGGCGTAATGTTGCCAGGGACGTTGACAGCACCGCCCATCACGACGACTTCTTTGACGCGCAAAAAGGTCTCGGGGTCCTTGGCAGCAGCCAGGGCCAGGTTGGTCAGGGGGCCGAGGGCCACAATGGTGATGGAGTCCTTTTCATTGTCCCCGAGAAGACGCAAAATCTCCTCGTGGGCAGGCACTGTGGAGGCCGTGAAATAAGGCGACGCCACCTCCTTCTCGGCAAACATTTGCCACGTCTCGGCGGGCGAGAGGTCCCTGTGGATTTGGTGGACATTGTGCAGGCCGTCCTCGCCGTGGAAGTGGTCGGCCGCCAGACAGTCGTCCTCGAGGGAGTGCTGAGGGCCGAGGGCTACAATGGGCTTGTATTTGCTTAACGCCGGGAAGCCAAGGCCCCTGCGGTGCTTGATTTCCTTTTCGAGGACGTGGAAAAGAGCCAGCACGTTGGTGGCACACTTTTCGACGGCGACGTTGCCGTACGTCACCGAAACCATCATGACTTCGAGGTCCTCAACGGGAGCACTGAGTGCCAGTAGCAAGGCCAAGACGTCGTCGACGCCTGCATTTGTTAGTTTTTGCCAGGCATTTTCACTCGTTTTACGTACCTGGATCCGTGTCGATAATCACTCTGTTCTTGGCCATTTTGCTTCAGAAAATAAATAGGACGGGTGTTTGGGATGGCCCTTTTCCCTCTTCTCTCGCCAAAGGATCACTCTTGTACATATATGTAGCGTAAAAGCCGCATTACGTAAAGGCCCGTCCACAGTGCCACGCCCCCAGCCAAGGCTGCCTGCTGAAGGGTGAGACCTGCGCCGTGCGCCGAGATTCTGCCTGCATATCCGGCTGACGGCCCATGCCTACCACCACGACGGCATCAGCTTCGCTTACTACGGTGGCTTACGGCATCGGTGCGCCTTCCGAGCCCACGTGATCTAACTGGGGTCCCATATGGAGGCGATTTGGTAAGGAACAGAAAAACGGGTCCGCGGCCAGTGGAACTGGCCAGCTGTCCAGACTCCAGAGAAGTGCCTAGAGGCCCTGGGGTGGGCCCTTGTCCAGTGCTCGAGGCACTAAAACAGACCGAGCTAGCAGCGGCCCACGGGGAGTTGCTTTTGCTGGCGATCTCTCCTTTTTTTTTTCTCTTTGGTTGCATCTTTTCCGCCCCGAAAAAGGTCATCTCTTTCTGCGCTGCCCGGTATCGCTTCTGTGAATTCTCTCTGCTAAAAATGGGCGTTGACATGTCAACGCTGACCGGTTGGGTCGTTGTTCTCAGCCTTTTTGGCGCGTATGCTTACAATGGCTGGCGCAAGCCGCAGTCCCCGACACAAGCTGCGCGTGCGCGGGAGGCCGTCGTCCACAAGGAAAAGGAGGCCAAGACCAAGCGCGAACGCAAGGAAAAGGCCAAGGAGAAGCCCGTAGTCGAGGAAAAGCCGGCAGTTGTGGCTACTGAGCCCGTGGCTAGAGAGGCTTCCAAGAAGGCCAGGAAGGATAAGAAGGACAAGAGCAAGGATGCCAAGGAGAGCAAGACGCCTGTTTCTGTTTCAGCTCCCGTCGACGACGAGTCGGACGGAGACGAGGCTGTCAATGACCGTGAATTTGCCCAGCAACTTAGCAATGCCATGAAGGGCACGTCCATGGCCAGCAAGGCCAAGTCTGCGCCGCGCCAGAAGAGCGTGAAGCAGTCGCGTGCCCAGGAACTCCCCGCGGAAACGTCGTTGGAGACGTCTGTTGCCGGATCTGTTGATGACATGCTCCCTACGGAGACGCCTGCTGCTGTCCGCATTATCGGCTCCGAGGAGAAAAAGATCAAGGAGAAGAAGGAGTTTGCGCCCGTCGAGACGAAGAAGCAGCGCCAGAACCGCAAAAAGGCCGAGGCCGCCAAGACTGAACGCGCCGAAGAGGAAAAGACGCGCAAGGCTCTGGAAGAGGCCCAGCGACGCACTGCCCGTGAGGCGGAGGCACTCACCGCGGCGCCTGCCCCTGCCCCTGCCAAAAAGGAGCCTTTCATGCCTGCGCAGCCGCTCGACACCGATGACTTTGAAAAGATTGACGTCGATGAAGACGACTCCTGGAGCACCGTCAAGACAAAAAAAGGCAAGAAAAAGGCGTCCAAGCCGGTTGAAGAGGCTCCTGCCAAGGCCAAGGAGGCCAAGGAGGCTGTCAGCGAGACCAGGGAGGCTGTCGTCGAGCGCCCCGTCAAGGCTATTGCTGATCAATTTGTCTTCAAGACGGCACCCGTGGCGATTGGCGACCATGAGACGGAGTGGGACATGTAAAAAGTTGAGGGCATGGAGGATGAGGGGTTTTAACAATGGAGTATTTGTGTTTTTCAATATTTTTTTTATTTTTTTTTCCCTCTTGGCTGTCTTTTTCTCTGCACACACTATACTCATTTTACTTTTTATTTTATTTTTTTTCCCCTTGTATACAAATTACATGGACCGCAGGTAGTTGCTTTCCTTGATCTTGGCCCGTCGCTCCTTCCGCAAAGCCACACGTAGCTCGAGTCGGTTCTTTTCTGCCGCCAATGTGTTCTCCACAGCCAAGGGCCGGCTCGCATCGCCATCCTTGGCCAGTGTCACTAGGTTGATTGTCTGCTGCTGCAGCGGGATCTTGGGCGCTAGCACCGACACGTCGCCTGTCGCTATGAGCTTGGCCTCCAGCTCACGCTGCTGCTTCAGCGCCGCACGCCGCTGCTTTTTGGATTTGGCTATTCCGTCAGCCCTTCTCTTCCTTTATCAAGTCACCTACAAAACTCATCGCCAACATCGGCACTCTCGGCAGAGTCAGCCTTTTTCATCACATCCAAACAGCTCCACAGCCATGTGGGGTACTCCTCATCGCGCAGAGCCACAGGGTCGCTCTTGCCTTTGATATAATTAAGCCCCGTCAAAACGGTACCTTCTGGACACGACGATTTTGGCGTCTCTGTCGCAGCTTCCTCAGGCACCGCTGCCTGCCACCTCCGGGGCGTCACAGACATGGCCCTTCGCTGCCATTGGGCACCTATTCGCTGCACCAAGCGCATCGTCTTCATCGCTCTTGTCTCTCTTTTTTTCCATCCTTCTTTTTCATTATTAGAATCACGTGTGCTTATGTAATCTTTCTTGACAGGAGCAGAACTGAATGAGAATTAAAACATAAAAAGAACAGAAAGGATGCAATGGAAAGGAATGTTTATTGCTTCTCAAGATAGTTTTGCTGTTCAAACAGGTAGCCCTTGACGCGGCCCGTCTTGAGGAGCTCCAGGTAGCGTTCTGCATTCGTTAGCACTCGTTTCTCGTCCCTAAAGTCGAGACGTACCCCGGAGGCGGCCGCAGTTCTCAAGGTGGTTGACGCCCTCGCGGTAGTAGCATTTGCTCAGCTCTTCCCGCACCAGACGGCCCATCATCACCTGCACCCATTGCTCGCGAACAATTGCATCCTGTGCCTGCTTCAGACGCTTTGTGTCGTCATAGTCAACGCCGTCAAAGGTGGCGGGCACGGTGGGTTTCTTGGCCAGGAAAGCGGCCGATTCTGGCGTCGGCATCGTTGTCGTTGGGGTTTCAATTGACGTCTGTCCTGGCTCGTGAATTTGCGGAACCCACGATGCGCGGCTTAGTCATTCCGATAAGATAGCATGTATCTAATATTACGTCAGACACTCTCTAATACTATGTGCCTTTTTCTTTTTATCGCGAGTCTCAATGGGTTATTTTCCTGTAATAGAGAATGGCAAAATATTGGAATCCAATGATGCCAATCATGCCAGTATAGTGGCAGCATTGCCTTGGAATTGTCAAGCTGGAAAAAGAAGAAAAAAAGGCGGTGAGATGGATGGGAAATAGCAAGGTTGGTCACCGCCTTCTTAAAAAAAGGACAAACAAAGACTTTTGCCGATCTAAAAAAAAAAATTCATGCTGGGAACGACTGGTTAAAAGGGCAGTCCTCCCTCCCTCTTTTTTTCCTACCTTCATCTCTTTCTTTTTATCCATTCCCTCTTTTTTTAAAAAAAAAATCTATTTACCATGGCCAAATCAAAGGAAGTCAAGCCATCCAAGGCTGCCAAGGCCGTCAAGGCCGATAAGAAGGTTGAGACACCCGTCAAGAGCGTCAAGGAAGCCAAGCCTGCAAAGGCCGCCAAGGCGACCAAGGTGACTAAGGAGGTGAAGAAGTCCAAGAAGTCCAAGAAGGAAGAGTCTTCTTCCGAGGAGAGCTCTGAATCGGAGTCGGAGTCTGAATCTGAGTCGTCCGAGTCCGAATCGGACGACAGCGAGTCGGAAGAGGAGAAGCCTGCCAAGAAGGAAGAGTCTTCTGACTCTGACTCTGACAGCGACTCTTCGAATGACAGCTCAGAGAGTGAGGGAGAGGAAGAGAAGAAGGAAGAAAAGGAAGATGAGGAAATGAAGGACAAGGTATGTGTTGCGCAATGATGTTTTGCAATTGTACTAATATACAAGTCGGCTTCGGACTCTGATTCGGACAGTGACTCTTCCGACTCGGAATCGGACTCTGATGAGGAAGAGGAAAAGGAAGAGAAGAAGGAGGAGGAGCCTTCCAAGAAGCGTAAGGCCCAGGAAGAGAAGCCTGCTCAAGAGGCCAAAAAGGCCAAGACGGACGAGTCGGGCAGCACAACACTCTTTGCCGGCAACCTTGGCTGGGGCGTTGATGATGACCTCATCTCGCAAGAGTTCCGTGACTGTCCTGGCTTTGTGAGTGCCCGTGTCATCACGGCCCGTCCCGAGTACGACGGTGCCAAGCCCCGTTCGCGTGGGTTCGGCTACGTCGACTTTGACACGGAGGCCAATGCCAAGGCGGCCATGGAGAAGATGCAGGGCCATTACATCGATGGACGTGAGGTGAATCTCGACTTGTCCACGGCCCGGCCCAAGGATAACAGTGCTGATTTCCGTGCCAAGAAGTTTGGCGATGTCATCAGCCCCGAGTCGGACACGCTCTTTGTTGGCAACCTGTCATTTGACGCCACTGAAGACGACGTTTCCAACTTTTTCAACGAAGCAGCCAACGTGAAGAGTCTCCGTCTTCCTACCGACATGTACGTTTTTTCTTTCTTTCCTTTTTATTTATTTAGTTCATGCTAACTTTTGTAGGGAGACGGGACGTCCCAAGGGGTTCGGATATGTGTCGTTTTACTCTGTCGAAGATGCCAAGAAGGCCCTGGAGGTCCTCAATGGTCAGCCTTTGACAACGGCCAACAACAGCCGCAATGTCCGTCTAGACTACTCCTCGCCCAAGCCCCGTGATGGTGGGTTCGGTGGTGGTCGTGGCGGCGGCGGCCGTGGTGGTGGCCGTGGTGGGTTCGGGGGCCGTGGCGGCGGTGGTGGGTTCGGGGGCCGTGGTGGTGGTGGTCGCGGGGGCAGCCGTGGAGGCCGTGGTGGTAGCTCTGGCTTCCAAGGCAAGAAGGTGACCTTTTAAAAAAAGAGCCATGATCCATAGTGGGCCTTCTTTTGTCTTTGTTTCTACAAGAATTCGTGCGTTTCTGTGGGCTTCTCTTCTCTGGTTGGCAGTGGGATTTCTTTGGGCTTTTGGGTGCCAAAAGTGCTATGGGGAATATCTTGAGGCTGTGGGATTTCTAGCGTGGGCTCGTACCAGATCAAAGCAAGCAAAAAAGAATCAGAGGGACACTCGGGGGGGTTACATTTCGTCTTTATTTTGGGGGGCTTCTTATTTTTTGACCAAAAAGTTGTGCATTTTTTTCCGTTCTCTTTTACATATTTTGATTTTTTTGGGGGCGGTTCGAGGGTTCTTTTTTTACAATTTATAATGGGTAAGTTGGTACGCAAAAGAAGAAAAAAAAGTTTATACTGTTTCGACAAGAATGCGTGATGGCATCACCTGCCTAGTCCCAGTTCAGTCCAGTGTGGTACACGTGCATTTTGCTGATGATCCTCTCTGCCTGCATTTGCACGAAGAAAAGGGGGGAAGGGTCCCACTATGACGAAAATGCTTGTGAGAGTGTCTTATGGTGAGCCTTGCTCCAAAGAGCCATCGGCGCTTTGCCCTTCTTTACCCTGATCCGGGACAGTACAATATCTCTCCCCTCTCTTTCCTCTCTCTTTTCTTATCAAGTTCTTTCCCATTTCGACCCTTTTCTTTTTTTTACTTTATTTTTCCTGCATTCGCAAACACAAATGCACACAATACAGCAGGAGCGACCGCCTCGGTACCCTTCTACGTCGTCGTCGCCGCCGCACTCGTCGCCCCGCTTTATTATGCCGACGCCAGCGACGACCTCGGCCCCGCCCGTTTTAGGCACCCCACAGCCCCCCAACTCGCTCTCGAGCTCATGGCTCGAAATCCCGTCTCGGCCGTCCTCAAGCACGTCGTCCATCGCCGACGGCGCCGCTCTTTTGTCCGGCCTTGACGCCGACGCCGACGGTGATGCGCCGCTGAACCATTTCCTGACGGACAGCCCCGTGGATAGCCCTGCGGAGTCCCGGAGCGGTACGGAGAGCGACGCGGAGCCGACCGACGCCGACGACGATGACGACGGCGAGACGGCCGTCGGAGCGTCGCGACCGGAGCGGCATGCCAAGGACCACGACGAGGCGTTGCGGGCATCGCTGTCGACGTTGCTGTCGTGTGCAGCGGCAGCCCGGGGCCGAAAAACAACGGCACAGCGGCCCGTCGGCGACCAACCGACGGGGCTGCGGCTGGTGCGTGAGACAGAGCTGATGGAGGAAAGCGTCCCGGAGCGGCAGCGGCGACAGCGGCCCCGACGGCGACCCAGGGTGCTCCAGGACGAGGACATTACGCCGACACTGACGACGTGGGTGCTGAGTGCCGGCGTGGTGATTCTGGTGTCGGTGGTGGGCTTTAGCGCAGGGTTTGTATGGGGCCGTGATGCTGGGCGTCAGGAGGCGGAGGCGGTCGCAGTGGCGTCGACAAGTGCTGCAGCTCCGGGGCCATCGGCGTGTGGACAGCAAATCATGCGGTCGCCGTCGGGGGGCACGCTCCGACGGTTCAAGTGGGCAGCCGTAGCCGGACGGTTGACTGCGTAAGTTTTCTTTATTCTTTTTTCTATTCTTTTTTTTCACTTTTCCATCTTTTTCATTGCCGTGATGTCGATGCCATGATGATTGATTTATGTTCATGTTTTTTTGGATAATGAAATGCATTTTTTTTCTTTATTTCAAGATACATACCTTAAATTGAGGTGTGGTTATGATTAGAATTACAGTCTATAATTACATGCGTATGATGGCGCCTTTCAAAATAACAACAGAAGAGATGCTACTTCACACTGATGGCTCCACGCAGCATGGATGCCATATTTCTCTTGCATGTCATGTCGTGCAGGTAGCAAACTGCCCGGAACCTTCTACTTTTGGCATCTGGGCACTCCGTGTCTACCTCTTCTTGGCACTGAGAAGTCTTTTCCAACCGGACCCGAACATAGGCAATTACCCTGTCAAGGAGGTGTAGGACGTATGGCTTCTTGTCCTCTATTGTCTCGATGTTTCTTTCGGGGTCATGGGCGACACTGTCGACGGAGGCAATAATCTGATAGAGGGGGGAAAGATGGTAGAGCTCGGCATACGACTCTCTGAAAAATCCATGGATGAAGTGAAGAGCATTTCTTTTAGCATCCTCGTCCCCATCATTCTCTGGTGACATGTAGCAGTGAAGGGCTTCATATAGGCCAAGGAAGAGATACAAAAGACTATGTGGGCAGCGGGAGCTCCACAGCACGGATCTGTATTTTGCTGCCAGGGCATACGACTTTTCCGTCTTTAGTTTACAGCATAGGTAGAAGGCGATGCTTGCGTCCGAGGTGTCGTTTCCGGTATATGGGGAATTGTACCATTGATCCACAAGCTCATAGAGACTGCGGAGGTCACTCAGCATCATTTCTCCAGGGTCTGGCCCACATGTTCTGTCTTGGTCTTGGCCTTGATCCTGTGTCGACATAAAGGGACTCTCTGTTGAAGACATTGCCATCAAGACTATTCTCTACAAAAAAATAGAATATGATGCGAGCAAGACAAAGACTATCATTATATTTTATATCAAGTCGAATACAAAATGTCCTGTAGGCAGCCTGTCTAAGAAAATGGCCAGGCTCTAGGATATCAAGGATGGTAAAAGAGATGTAATGCCAAAGAAATATCTCCATGACCATTCAGTTTTTTATATCACCCAACAGAGCGCAGCTTCCCACCACAAAGTGACAGCCTAGGAGAAAACGATTGGACTATTTATCGGCTTATATTCTTACCTGCATACGTTGTAGCCAGTAGAGTAGTAAAAGCAAACCACTAACAACATGACTTTCTCACCAACGCATCTTACCATACAATGAATTTTTTTTGAAGAAGTATATTGCCTAGAGCAGCTACGAAAAAAATAATACGTGAAAAACAAAGAAACTCCCGCTCCCCAACACCATGCATTCGTTTCTTACTGTCTTATGCCTATGCCTAGGCAGGTGGCATGTGCTCAAAGGCATTGGCTAAATGCTCTTGGCAGAACGGAAGTTTTCCGGCGGTCCAAATTTCAACAGAAGGCTCCAATGCCTTCTTTTGCTCCATCAAAAGGGTACCAGCCTTGACGGCAATGATGGCCTTGTTTGCATCGGGGGCATGGGCAATGGGAGAGCCGCACTCTGGGCAAAATATCCGATGGACATCCATGCCGGACGAGCCGGCTCTGGCGAAGCTCTTGGTCGTTCCATCCACGGTGAATTTATCTCGTGGTGCTACCAGAACAAGGGCTGGAGGATACATCAGTATGGCTTGGTCCAGAAAAAGAGAAGGTGTGCGTACAATAGGTAGATCCGGTTTGGCGTTGGCAGTCATCGCAATGATCATAGCCTACGGCTAATGGTGCCTCAATGTCGATTTTGTACGAGACGGCTCCGCAAAGACAGTGACCTTCAAACATGGTGAATACTTTGAAAGATGAATTGTATGGGTGGATAGGAGAGGAATTGACCTTGTCTTTATAGTTTTGAACTTTTAACCTCGGAGAAGGGGGTATGTTTTTGTAAAGATGATACCACATGATGGATTACATTATTTGGAGATAAGTACACTGAATAAGAGTACTGATTTGGAATACGCGGTTACGCAAAAGATTGGAATACATCGAAGGGCTGCTCTAAAGTGCATCGCATTCAATGATTTGGAATTCTTTTGCAGAGAAAACTGGGGCTGCCACCTGAGACTTTCCACAGAATGACAAAGACGATGCAGATTTAAGTGCGGAGATATCTCGCAAAGTCTATTGATTCCAAACAGCTGCTCTGCTTTGCAAGTAAGCGAAGAGCATGGCTGTCTTTGTGCATAACCCGTCTTTATGCATAGAGCGGTTTATGAACTTCATAGGAAAGCACAAATGAAGCTCGGCGAGACGCTTTGGGAAGCGCGGCTTGTCAGCGACAAGCCCACTGTAACTGTGCTCTGCTGGGCCGTTACAGGGCGCTGGGCGGACCTTCTATGAGGTTCCATAAAAGGGCCCCACCTAAAAAAGGTATAACGCCAGCTTTCTGTGAATCACCAGGGAGGCATTTTTTTTGTTTCTGTTTTTTATTGCGCTTTTATATTTTTGAAAGAAAAAGACAAGATGGATGACTGGGACTCTGTGACAAAGATTGGACGGAACACCCGCGGCGGCGGTGCTGCGCAGCGCGAGACCGTCGTCCGCGGAAAAGGCGCTTTGAATGCAGCGATGCGGGCTGGCCATGTCAACACAGAAAAGAAGTATGCCAGTGCCAATGCGTCGGGACTGGGCGTGGAGGGCCAGCGTCTGACCAAGGTCGACCGTGCTGACGACATTGTCAAGGTCAAGGTCATTGATCCACTGGCGGCCAAAGCCATTCAGCAAGGACGCACGGCTCTCAAGCTGAGCCAGGCGCAACTTGCGCAGAAATGCAACACGACCGTGGCCATCATTAGCAGCTACGAGGGCGGCAAGGCTGCTATGGACCAGAAAATTGCGGGCCGGATTGAGCGCGCGCTGAATGTGCGACTGACGGGAGCCAACATTGGCAAGCCCAAGATTGTCAAGAAGGACGAGAAATAGAGGATCGAGAGAGCCCTTTTGGACGGGAAAACACGTACTTTTACATAGCGTTACATATTATATTTTTTTTGGAAAGCGTCGAGTATATGTAGAAAGACGGCAGTCCCAACGGATCAACTAGTTTTACATGCAAAGAAACGCCCAAAATGACCCCCCAAAAGAAAGTGAAGAAAAAGAAGAAAAAAAAGAAAAGAGAGAAGACAAAAGCTACTGCAACGTCTTCACCTTGGCCTCAATGGCCACCTTGCCGGGCACCTGGCTGGCCACCATGACCACAATGTCACGACCTCCCATGGACACAATGCGCAGCCAGGCCGGTGCAATCTCGCATGCCAGCAACCGGACGCACGCTGCCGCCTCTTCGCGCGAGATCGGCAGCCGCGACGAGTCCGTGATTTTGGTCACGACGGCCGAGAGCCCAAAGGAAAGACGGTTGCTCTGGCGTGCTGCCGCAGACGTGCAGAGCATCGCTAGGACCTCGGCAATGTCGCCGGCGCGCTGCAGAGCGGCCCGTCGCTCGAGCTGCGCGGGCGTGGCGGTAAGGCCCGACGCAGCCAGCTTCTGCCGCTGCAGCTGGCGGTACCGGATGCGGTCGAGGAGATCCATGGTCTTTTCTGGCGCAGCAGGAGAGGTAGAGGCAGCGACAGCCCCAGTCTTGGCCTGCGCCTCCATCTTCTCCTTTTTCTCTTTCCGCAAGGCCACGCCACGCATCAGCTCCTCCAGCGTCTGCTGGCCCTTGCTGCGGACGCTCGACGACCGCACAGCGCCGCATTGCTTCACCTCCATCACAGGGAGCGACGCCAAAAAATCAGCCACTTGGAGGCTTGCGTCCTGGCCGACAGCCTCCGCCCAGCGTCCACGGACCGTCGACTCGAAGCAGGACACCAGCTGGTCCGCCACCGTCGACAGCATCGCCGTGGTTGGTGCCAGCTCTACGCATACCTTCCCGCGGCCGTAATCCGACACAAAAAGCGCATGTACAACGCTGTTTTTGCCGGCAGATGCCTGCGCCACGGCAATGCCGCGCTGGACGTCCACCACGTCCACCTGCCGCTTGCCCCAGACCTGCTGGATGCTCTGGCAGAGCGGGTACATGTCAATGGGCACGTGCGCCCCGTGATGCACCAGATGCAGCGACAGGGCCTTGGAAAACGCGCACTGCAGCCGGATCAGGTCCACCAGCCCACTCGGCAGCTGGTAGGGATCCACAGACGAGACCTCCGGCGTCGTCGGCCCTCGACGCGTCGTTTTCGTCGCCGATTTTTGCAGCAGTTCCACCACCGAAACGGTGGCCTTTACGGGTGTCTTGGCCGGCGTCTTGAGCACCCGACGAGTGCGCTTCGCTAGCGTCTGCTCATCGGCTTCCAGGCCGTCGTCCACGTCCGCCACGCGTCTTTTGCGGCTCGATGGCGTGGCTGGTGTCACAGGCGTCAGCAGAACGACGTCATTCCGGACGGCCGTAACAATGGAAAGAGCAATGGCTGGCTTGTACGCGGCTTTGTGCGTCTCAAATGCTGCAGGTACCTCGGCCGTACTCTTCGCAGCCTCAACTTGCTCCTTCTGCGATAAAACGCGTTCAATGGCTTCCTTCCGCGCAGATTTTTCTGCGGCCGCCTTTTTTGTGGAAGGCGCGACCCGCTTGGAAACACGGCCAAAGTTGTCAATGGGGCGGCTTGCGTGGACCGGGGCGGAAGAGCGTGCAAGTGTCATCTTGGCAATCGTCAAAGGTGAAGAAAGAACGACTAGTATTCAAATTCAAGTGGGTTTTCGATGCGGGAAAATGGAAGGAACGAACAGCAAAATCACCAGAAACGTGCTTGCAAAACGGGTTTTGTGCTTGGAAAGAACGCGAAGAAAAATCAAAAAAAAAGGAAAGGACAAAAATTCAAAATGGAAAGCGCGATGTGAAAGTGTCAGCGTTGCTCAAAGGTTGGAAGCTGCGATGTATGATTTTTGCAACCTGGGCAACGCACTGTGGTCAGTGCTAAAGTTCCACAGCTGGGGGGCTCACTGCTCAGCCTAGCTGTGACGCCGCTAAGTGCCTTGAACTGTCTTTATTAAACTTTTTTAAAGTAAGACGCGTAAAGTGGGGTTATCCCGAGACCCATAAAAACGCGTATATTTTCTCCATATAAAAATACAGCTGATGGTACAAGCAGCCCATGAGCCAATAGGATTGCGGAGAAGTCTTTTTTCAAGAACAATCGATGATCCGTTCGTCTCACGATCCAATGAGAGCGTGTTCTTTTCGCGTTTTTGATAACAATCATTTATTCGTTTTTTGTTTAAAAAAGGATTCACATGTGATGGGTTAATCCTTTGATGGTAAAGAAAAGGCATCGGCCAAAAATGGCGACATCCATTTGTCATTGCAGAAAATAATAGGGCTTGGGGGAGGCGCTGCAGGCACTGCGTAGTCGCCATCGACCTTTTGAGACATGTTCAGGTGCACAGGCATTTGGCCAAAAGACACTGATCGCGTGGATGTGGCAGCGACAACGCTGGCGAGGCCCTTGTGGGAGGCAGACATTGTCTTGGGTTAACTTTTTTTTTATTTTTTTCCGCTTTGGCGATTTTCGTCTTCTCACTTTTTTCTCTTTTGTCTCTCTTTTTTTGGAAATAGGCTTGTTTTGGCTCAAGAACGGCTTGGTTTGATAGCGTTTCTTCACGAGGCGGCCATGGGCTATATAGATTTCTCAAGATGCACAAAGTGTCACGGTTACAAAGAGACAAAAAAAAGAGCGCTTTGAAACGTGTTGATTTTCCCAAAATTGTGTGCTTATTGTGAAATATAGAGTCGTGGGCTTTGTGATTCCCATGGAGTACATAACAAACAGTGACTGCATAAAGCTGGGGTGATGTCCTACCATTGTGTTTGCTTCCATGCAGCACAGAATGCCATGGCATCATGCAGCGGACCCAACGAAATGATAAGAACGTGTGCCGAAAGTGAAATCTGGCTCATTGTAAACTACAACGCAATGTGATGCATGGATGAAATTGGTGACTTGTGACACCCTACCAAAGGACTTTTTTCGAAGAACAAATGCAAAGAAATGATGATGAAAGCGAAAGAGATGCTTTTTTTACTGGACATTGAGCCTATATGCCTTCACGGCGGTCCCGGCCCAGAGAGCTGCCAAATCATCTGCGGAAAAAGATGCTATGGAGGCGATACATGCCACGACGTCTCGCCATTTCCCCCAGGCTCCCAACTCACCATCCAGCGACTCATCGTGTGTCTCCTCTGAAGCGAAGGGCGCCATACACACCGGCCAGTCACTTCCAAACATGAGTCGCTGTGCGCCAAATGCGGATGCCACCACTGTCATCCACGGAAGCATCGCAGTGGTAATGGAAATGGTCGACTGCTTCGACAGCGACGCTGGCATCCGTGAAAAGAGGCCCGACAGCTTCAGGTAGATATGGTTGGGACTCTGAGAGCGGATGGCAAAGAGCATTGTCCTCCAAGAAGCAAAGCCGCGGTCAATATGTGGTGCTGTTGTCGACAAATCCGGACCTGCAGCATGGTCCAAAATGAGGACAACCCTTTCGTCCTCTGGGATGGAAGCGGCATGAACAAGCTTCACCAAAGACACCACCCCATCAAACTGCCCGCAATCACGTCCTTTTTGCTGGATTGAAAGGTCAAAGGAGTATTTTTTACGGCCGAGCAGCAAGAGACTTTGGACAAAGGCATCCTCCAGCATCGTCCCCTTGGGCTCGTTTTCTAGCGAGGCACGGAACCCTCTGATACGAGACCAGGCTGTGGGACCGGCTACCTCCTCCACACGTTTCAGATACTCTTCTAGAACAACGGGACCCGAGTGAACAGGCGCCCATGGGACAAGCCCGAGACAACGTGCCTGCTTTGAGCTCTCCTTTTCAATGACATTTCGTAGAGAAGCCACTTCGTTCAGGGGACCCTCCCAACTGCTCTCCGTATCGGACCGGCCTGTCCCCATATAAATATACCCAACAAGTGGTCTGGGTTCCGGGCTAGCATCTATAGACTTGATAAACTCATCAATAGTCGGCTGATGATGCTCATATAGCTGAACGTGCGCATCGACCAAGAGCTCTGGCAGTGCCATCTTTTTTTTCAAAAATAATGAACTGGAAAAAAAGAGTTGCCAAATGGTGAGCTTCAGCCCCAGAGCTCTTGAGACAAATCCCTTTTTCCCAAAAAAAAGGTACGTGATGACGGTACAAATGCAAGTGAAAGCTCTGAAACATCATGGAAGAAGCAAGTTTTTCTTTTCTTTTCTTCTAGTCCAAAGTGGCAGTTATGTACATTGATTTCATCTCTTCACATTTGAACTAGTTTTAGGATACACGACAGGATAGCAACGTCATCGATGGTAATGAGGGACATACGGAGTGCCGGGCCCTTTTCTTCTTTGGCGTTTTATTCGTGACACATTCTCAGCAAAGCAAGAAATTCCAAGCAAAAAGAACAGTTTTGGACAAGTTAAATTTCTTTCTTTTTTTTCTTGCTGCAAGGGACACTTTTGATTTTAGAGTTTTGAGAAAACGAGAGGCTTGCACAAAGGAATTCCCTGCCTCTTTCTTTTTCCCATGAATTTTACACTTGGTGACTACAGTCAACACAGCCTTGATAAAAAAATTTTTCCAATAAATTCTAAAAAAAAAAACCAGAAAGTTTTGCGCCCATCCATAACATGGTCTCGATATTCCTAGTGAGGTGCAGCTACTTGAGGCTTTATGTAAAAGTAGATGCAGGAGACAAACCAGCCTCAGACTCGGAGTTGGCTTAAATAAAAGAATAAAATAAAAGGCGTAAAAGAAACAATTCCAAAAAGGCACAATGATAAAATGAGCCGGCTTATTTGCTGGATACTCCGAGGCTTATTCTCGAGTTTTCCCCCATCCAGGGAGCTGCCTTCTTCATCCTCCCCTTTGCTCTCTCTGTGTCTCTCACACTCTCTCTCTTATGATCACCGTCCATTTGATTTAAGGGTGGCCCTTGGAAGAAAGCTCACATATCCATATAAGAGACAACAAGACGGCCTTGCTAACTATCCACTAATAGACGGTTAAAACAAAAAAGAAAAAGAAAAGACCTTAGAAATCATGAGCAACCATACGGCACTATTTCCCATTGTCTCTCCCCAATTAGATTTTGTAAGACCCATGCGAAAAGCCGATTGGCATCAGCCAGAACACCTTCGCCAGCAGCGAGGACCTCGCCATCGCAGACAAGGATCACACATTGGCCTTCGTGCACCACCCATACTCGGTACATCCGGTTCTGCGAACCGACAGAGCAAGATGACGGACAGCATCACATTCGATAAGAGAGACATTGTTAGAAAGGGCAGAGCAAAGAGCCACAAAAGCAACGCTTCGAATTCCTCAGACACACTGTCGTCCATGGAGAAAATGCAGCTGCGCACATTAAAGAATGGGCTGCCAACACCATCCTCCTCCACCCTTTCGTCCCGTAATACAGCCACCGAACACCTACGCCTCCATCCACCGACCACCCCCAACGCCAGCACTCTCCCACGCACCCCGCACGATACACCCACGCACGACGGCCGCAAGAAGCAACGAATGGAAAAGATGAAGACGCCTGCGGATGCTTCACAGCACCCCCACCGCATCGACAAGAGACATTCTTTCAACGACTTCGACGGCGTATGGACCGAAGGTCTGGGCAGGGATGGACAAGTGGCTGATCGGCATGATCATCACCTTTGGAATGTGCCTGGTCCAGAGAAAGAAGAGCTTGTGAGCAGCACGGCAGTTTCCACTAACGGTCGTCCCCGTCGCGACTCTGAGCAGATCCCAAAAATCGCGCAAAAGACTGCATCTCCCTTTGTGGACTCTGCATCGTCACCGCTCCCCGGCTCGGACAGCAATGGTCATCCTCGGCAAAACCACTCTGAGAAAACACCAAGTGCTCCTGAACCAACAAGCATAGTCTCTGTACACGCAGTAGCCACCGAGACGCAAATGCAAAGCCACCTACTCTCAACGGAGCCGGTGCCTGGGTCTCTGGTGCTCGACGCCGGTGTTACCATGCTCTCTACTATCTCATCCCGCTCTACGCTGTCCACACAGGATGGCGTTTCGAAGCCAAAGACGCTTCGCAAGGTAAAAAAGCAGGTCTCCTTGCGAGATGGTCTTGCACGACCGAAAACATCAGAGCATCTGCCACGCAAAGGCTCAGCATCACTCGTACCATCACCAGCCGTCCGGCATGCCAAGAGCCAAACGTATGCCGCAAAGCGAGACGAAAAAACACAGGAACACCTGCAACGGAGCGCTACTTTGAAGGAGAATGTGTCGACGCCATCCATGCATAAGCACCATGCACAACTACAAGGGAAACGCCAGTGCATCGTTGTTCCGCCGCCAGTGCCACGACATGCCGTGCAGCCCCTTAATGAACAAACCGTGCCCACGCTTGTGTCTAGCGACGGGAGAAGAATTGACTTCCCACCAACGCCACCGAAACGATCAACGTCACTGGCTCGGCGGCCCTTGGAAAAAGGGACCGTGGATTCCACTAATGCACCTGCAATAAACGGACCAGTGACGCCAACGTATGCACCAGATTTACATTTGGACTTTGATGAGTTTAAAAACAACCCCTTTTCTGTGTCATCCATCCTGTCTACCGAGACGTCACACACAGTACAGTCAACGGCGTCTATTATTGTATCTGAGGCCAAGGCTATCAATATTTATGCCCATCAGAATGCGTCTGTCTTGGTCGTGGATCATGCCAGCCAGGGCTCGAACCGACAATCTGAGACCACACTTCATAAAGGGAAAAAAGCTTCCCATCCTCATTTGGCATCCTCGCAAAAGTCCGGGCCGCCCGTGTCCATGCGAGTTCCCGTGGTGGCAGGAAATGATGTATCAGAAAAGAACCAGGAGCGATTCCTAATGCCCATAGAACAGCCACCTCTTTCTGATTCAGCCATGGAGATCCCCAAACCTACGTCAAAGGGAAGCATGTTTGTAGCCCAGGAAGAAGACAGAGGCAGACCGTCTAGGAAAATGTCTCAAGCCATTCGTCGAGCATTTAGCCGAGGGCGAAGTCGCACTCGACCGGACGCAGAACAGCCACCATGGGAGCGACGTCCTAGTTTTGTCAGCAGCCAAGCCAGCAGTCGTCCAGGGAGCCGCAATCCAGGCTGGGCCGCTTATGGAGATCATCCTGAGCGTGCAGAAAGCCGTCCTAGAAGCCGACCGGGAAGTCGTCCTGGAAGTCGAGGCCGTAGCATTTTTACGCGCACCATGTCGCTCACAAGCCTGGTGCCAACGGATTCATGGCGTGGCCGCGCACCATCTGTGGACCAGGGCCACCCCTATCCACCATCGGCTTCGCAGAATGCCTCACGAATGGTGACTGAGGGCATTCAGCAAGTTAGGATGAGGGTCCGAGACCGATCACGGAGCATATCGGACCGTGTTCGGCAGCGTATGGGCTCTCTGTCGTCCATGGCTCCCGATGAGGACTTTGGTAGTGAATTTGGTGGTGAAACAGAGAGACGGACGGTGCAGCGTACACAGAGCGGCAATTTGCGTGTTGTGCCACGTCTCCCTACAGATATGGGGTCACCAAAAATACCACCTCCGGAGCCTTACATTAAAAATGAGACGGACCGGCTGGACCGGAGAAAGTTTCAGTTTTGGCAAGGAAAATCAAAAGTTGGACGCTCAGGACGGATGGGGTGGATGTCTACCAACAAACTTCCTCTTTTATATTCTAGCTCTGCACAAGGCGTGCAAGATGCCAGTGGTATTCAACATAGGAGCACCATTTAATTTTTACAATCTTCTTTCCTTCTCTATTTAAATTTTTACAATTTTTTTCATAAACAACCTTTTCAATGATGAAGATCAAAAGTAAAAGGTCTAGGTAATACACACTCACCTCACCTCGGATTCTCGATGCACAAGACTCGAAGAGAAGTCAAAGGCTTTTCTGTTGGAACTGGCGCTGACTCAGCCAGGAGCATCTCTAAAAATAGATGCCCCGCTCCGTCCAAGTCGAGAAGCCGAAACGATATCGGCAGTTCGGTTGGTGCTACGTATTTTTAGTGCCAGATAGCTCTATCAATTCTTGAATGCTTCCATTAATAATGGAAACGCCTGATAGTTCATTGCCCCTCAATTGAAAAGGCGTAAAGTTCACAGTGTGAAGTACATCGATAGGTACCTTTTACATATGATGTCATTAGGTACCACGAACATAAGTGGGGCGTAGATCATCTGTGAAGTCTTTTTTTTGCTTTTTCCTGTTTCTTGAAGGAACCTCCACCCAAGTTGTTTACAGACATATGTATAGAAGGAAAAGAACGATTTCTGACTGTAATTAAATTTGGAAGAATGTATGGATGGTGAGATTGTTAAAAAAGATGCGAAATATAGCAGAATAAGCTTTGCGAGCAATAGGATGAGTTTTGAATATAAGAGTAGAGATACTACATATATGCTGAACAAGAAGGCTAGGTGCGGCTCAATGTGGAGAGCTTGGTCATAAATGGCAGTGCTGTAGCTTACAAAATTGATAAAATAGCCATGAAATAGGGTTTTGCTAGTATGATTGGTCAATGCAAGCTACGCCGTGACCGAGTTTTTCCAGCACCGCCACCGGTAGGCCAACCCACAAAAAACGTAATTGTCATTTACTCATCATGTTCTGCTTTATCTATAAAGCTTTCTTAGCCCCACTGACTTGGGGATTTTTTCTCTTCTTTTACATACCAGCCTTAAAGAAATACTTGGACAGCCGATCAAAATGAAGTTCTCTACTCTCGCCATCATCTTCGCTACCTCTGTCATGGCACAGAACAACACATCTGCTGGCAACGGAACCTCTGCTGGTAACAGCACGGGGGCTGGCAACTCTACAACGGTTGCTCCTGTCCCCGTGAGCTCTTCGCCTGCCGCCGTGAACAGCACATCGAACTCTACCACTGGTGGAGGCTCAACTGGTCCCAACATCGTCCCAACTGCTGGTGCAAACGCCCTTGCAATGTCTCCTGCCTTGGCCATCGTTGCTGGTGCCATTGTATACCTTTTGTAAGGTGTACGCGGACGACATTTGTTTTTTTTCTCCCTTTCATGTAAAGTGAGTCTTGCTCTTTTTTGTTTTTTCTGGATGTCATGGATGGAAAGAGAAATATTAATCACCATAGATAATTTTAATTTTGGTCAATATTTCTTGCCACCTTCTTTGTTTCTACACGACAGCCGCCGCTTCACGTCTTTGAGGGATGTGAACGAATGTATTGTCAAATGGAATGGATCGAGATTTTTAAAGGGTGTTGCAGATTTATTATTTTGCTTAATGGGATTAATTTTTTTAACATTTAAAATAAAAGGCCTTTTATTTAGGCATTCATGGCTCCTATATACTGACATATTTCAAGTTATAATGCCAACTTGCTTTCTTCTCTGAACCAGTCACGAACCTGCTCGAGTCGGCGTGTTCGCTCCTCTGCCATTCTTTTTCCTTCTTCCGTCTTCATCCTTTCCACGATATGAAGAAGCTTATCGTCAAAATGCTGAATACTGTCCTCAAGAGAACGGTTTCTAGCACCACCAAAGGCGAAGCAGCGGGCCACGCCAACGCCTCCAATAGCATCAATACGGTCGGCATCCTGGACAATAGCAAGCTCTGGTAGATCACGGCAAAGCTGGGCTACAGCCTCTGTGTTTTCAGGCTTCACCTCATTAGACCAGCTTACATGATCACAAATGAGCACCACTTTTTCAACCAACGCAGGGAGCGCACCAGCCTTTTGCAAAAGTGCGGTTGTTGCCCCAGGCTCGGGGGAGTACTTTCTATCCCCAACATCATGGAGCAAGGCAGCAAGAAACACCACACGGGCATCTACAGGCACAGTGGATTTGCTGATCAAATGCTTCGCAAGTCCAACAACACGGCGAATGTGCACAAAGTCGTGCGAGCCGTCATATTTATTCATATGTTCCCGAACATCCTCAATAATTTTGGACACAAGAGAATCTTTTGTTTCTAGTGAAAATATTTCGTCAAGAGTAGCCATTGTCAATGCATCGACGATGCACTTCAGGGCCACTTGAAGCGCGCATAACTGGTGCACAACTTCTGCCGCCTCGAAGATGACTAATATGAGTGACTAAGGCCGGAAAAATATTTAGCCTAGCGCAAAATGTTTTGGCAAGACCAATGCCCACTTCCTTTTGCGAACGAGCTCATGTCAGTCGCGTCGCGCAGGAAGTTGATGGATTTCTTAGTCAAAGAGTATCTTATATTGACTTTTTTTTTTGTCAAAACTTTATAAAAAAAACACCAATGTATTTACAAAAACTATCGTAAATAATTCTATGGTGAGCTTCTTTTTATTTCCGCAAAGAATGTCTCTAATGCTGTAGAGTTGCATTTTCTAAAGACTGAAATAAAGAAACGGCATCATGGCAACTGCAAATGTTATGGAGTCGGTTATGCGACAGCTGGCTTCGGAAGCTTCTGCAAAAGACAAGCTCGAGGCAGCGTTGACACTGCGAGATTATGTTGATCATTATACCTCGGGACCCTCCTATGGACCCTTTTTGAAACGGGCCATGCCTATTATTACGTCGATTCTCCAGACACAACCGAGCTTCCACAGTGCTTCTCCAGAACAGGTATGCGGCAATGCTGCTGTGAAACGGATCTTCTAACCGACAGAAACTCCGATTACTGCTATTGGAAGTGATCCAGAGACTGCCCACGGGGCTGTCTCCCTCAGAGCCCTTTGAGCCATATGCACCTGATACCATTGATTTGCTGGTCCAGGTCATCCGCACAGACAACGAAGACAATGCGTGCATTGCCATTAAGGCCGCCAGTGATATCCTGCGCCACCAGCCAAAGGTGTGCACCCCCAAGGCGCAGATATTCCTCGGCCTTATCAAGGAACTTTTTCAGCAGACACAGCGCATTGTCCACGACCAGCTCGACAACGACACTGAGGGTGTCGGTGGTACAACGCCAGTACCAGCAGCAGACCCGCTTCTAGGCACAGCCTTGACGCCTGGCAATGTCGGGTCTCCCATGGGCGACGTGGACCGTCCTCTTCTGAAGGGGATGCAGTCTCTCAAAGTCGTGTCTGAATGCCCCATTACGGTTGTCAGCATCTTCCAGATATACCGGGGCCTGCACAATGTCAGTGCTTTTGTTCCGGAGATCAAGATCGTCCTGGGCGTGCAGCCCAAGGCGCAAATCCAGGCTCGTGCCGAGGCTGAGAGAAAAGGAACCCTGTTCTTTGGCATGAGCAGGCAAATACGCAACAAGACAGCGTATGCCGATTATATCACACTCCAGGTCAAGATGATGTCGTTCTTTGCGTATGTCATTCGGCAGCAGCCAAGCGCCGTCGAGGACTATTTGTCGTCTTTGCCCGCCACACTGATTCGTCTTCTCCGAGACTGTCCAGGAGACCGACCCAGCTCTCGAAAAGAGCTGATTGTGGCGACACGGCATGTTGTAAACAGCAAGTACCGTGACATATTTGTCAGTTCCATCGAGGATTTACTAGACGAGCGAACCTTGATGGGCAATGGGCTGACTGCACACGAAACGATACGGCCATTGGCATATAGTATGCTTGCCGACCTTATCCACCACATCAGAGACAGCCTGTCACCGGCCACCATTCGAAAGGCAGTTCTTGTGTATACCCGCCACCTGCTGGACGATTACCCAGGCACATCCTTCCAGACCATGAGTGCGAAGCTGTTGCTCAACATGGCAGAATGCATCTCCAAAATTGGCGACAAATCAGAGGCGCGGTACCTACTTGTGACCATTTTGAACGCCATTAGCGATAAATTTGCTAGTATGAATCGACAGTATGGCCATGCTGTCAAATTATCAGAGCAAATACAAGAGCAGCAGGCCGAGGCCCAGAAAAAGGCTTCTGAGTCAGAAACATTCCTAGGGCCGTCATCCATGGTCGAGGATGAATACCTGCCAAAAGAGGGTGCCGAACTTGATGACTTTGAGGTCTTGTACTCTGGATTGCCCATCAAGTTATCAAACTCGCGTGAGCGTGGCCATGACCCACTGATGGACAATAAGTTTCTTTTCCGGACCCTTATGCATGGCCTAAGAAACACCGTCTTCCAATTAAGAGCATGTACCCAGTTGCCTGCCATCGATCCCACAGTGGCACCTCCAGGATGGTCCGAAGTCGCTAGTGGCTTTAGCTCGGAAGAGGTGAAAGTCGTTGTCAAACTGTTTCGCGAAGGTTGCCGCGTGTTCCGGTACTACGGAGGACAATCGGAAGACGAAGGAACAACAGAGCATATGTCTAATATGTATATGCAGTCAAGCTCGAAAGAAGAAAAGGACCTGCTGGAGATGTTTGCGGCTGTCTTTCATGTCATTGATCCTGCAACGTTTACGGAAATTTTTGAGAATGAAGTGGCCACTTTGTTCGGTCTCACACTCGAGTACCCGCCTCTCCTCCACATTGCCCAGTTTTTACTAGCAAGTGAGGTAACCTCAGCAGCCTTTTCGGGCCTTCTCATGCGGTTCCTCATGGACCGGCTGCAAGACGTTGGCTGTGGTGATAAGCGACGCTCGACTGTTCTTCTTAGGTTGTTTAAGTTGTCCTTTATGGGCGTCACTCTCTTTAGCACTCAAAATGAGCAGGTATTACTGCCGCATATTGTGGATCTGGTGGCAAAGGCATTTTCGCTTTCAACAACTGCTGAAGAGCCACTGAATTATTATTACCTCTTGCGCTCCCTCTTTAGAAGTATTGGAGGTGGCAAGTTTGAGCTGCTATATAAACAATTGCTACCTCTACTTGAGATGATGCTGGATGTTTTGAACAACCTGCTACTATCAGCTCGACGCCCTTTGGAGCGAGATCTGTATGTTGAGCTTTGTCTTACAGTACCAGCTCGTCTCAGCAATCTGTTGCCTCATCTGAGCTACCTAATGCGGCCATTAGTGGCTGCTCTCCGCGCGGGGCATGAAATGATTAGCCAGGGCCTTCGAACGCTGGAACTTTGCGTTGATAATTTGACGGCAGAGTACCTGGATCCTTTGATGGCGCCCGTTCTTGATGAACTCATGCCTGCACTGCATGCCCAGCTTCGACCATACCCTTACAACCATCTACATGCACATTCTGCTATGCGAATTTTGGGTAAACTAGGTGGGCGAAACCGAACACACATGACGGATCATTTAGCACTCAAGTATGGTCCTGTGAATGAGGGCCCAAGCTTTGGTATTCGTTTGGTCGGCTCTAAAAGGGACCGGGCCTTCCGTGCTGATATGGGCATTGATGAAGCGATTCAATGGGTCATGGATCTCTCCGGTAAGGAAAACGAACATGAATATTACCGTGACCAGGCTCTCCAGTTCATTATTGCGCAAATTAAGCTGCGGATGGGGACGGAGGTGCCTGAAGATCTTGGCAAGTCGATCCGTCTCCAGGCCCAAGACTTTGTAGACGGTAAACGAGTGGAGCTTCTCAAAGCAACAACGCCCGTCAGTGTTGTGGTGGAGGCGTATTCGACGCTGGGCCGTCTCCTGAGTGCTCTTTTCTATGCGAGCTCCCGAGACGATGCTAAAGAGTTCCTGCTGGATATCTGCCGCCACATGGTCACGCTGAACTTGTCTCGTGCTGTGGCACAACAGCCCGAAATTCCTTCTAGCGTTGATGAAGACGACATAACTGACGTGCTCGCCTCGGCCATTTTGGGTGCTGTGTCATCCATGTATCCAGAGATTGTCGATGTGGGCATACTAGCTCTCAAGACAATCCATTCGTCGGCCACTACGATTCTTGGTGCCTCTGCAAAGGAGAATGTATACAGACTTCCGCTATTCGCACAATTGACACATACATTTGTGGCTGGTTGCTATGCAGAGGAGTGGTTTCTGAAGACGGGAGGATGCCGTGCGCTTCAAGAGCTATTAGATCTTGACTTGGGAGATGAATGGCTGGTGGCTAATCAGACGGAAATCGTGCGAGGTATTTTATTTGTGGTGAAGGATATACCTGCAGACTTGCCAGATACGACACGCCGTCTTTCGCAGTCGACTCTGGAACGATACTTGACCCAAATGATGGAGGGCAAGACAAAAGAGGATGCACTTACGAAAGAAGGCGAAAAGCGACCGCTAGCCAATACAATAGTCCAGTTGGGCAAGGAGTTGGCGCATGCCAATCGACATGTCCGAGAGACGGCAAAGCGAGCTCTCCAACAGATTTCTGCACGGCTTGACTTCCCCATGGTGGGGCTTCTGGGCCAGCACAAGAATATATTCCTTGAGCACCTTTTCCAGAAGCCGCTTCGGGCACTTCCCTTTGCTACGCAGATTGGGTATATTGATGCACTGGCGTATTTCCTCCAGCTGGCACCAGACTTTGTTCCGATTGATGAAAATGCCGATCGGCTGTTACTGGAAGCGTTGGCTTTGGCAGATGCAAGTGATGAGTCTCTTGCGAGTAAGTCAGGCGAATACCGTACGCACAATTCGATTGTAGAGCTGCGCATTTCCTGCATACGAATCCTCTCGACGGCTATGGGCATTGATGCATTCCAGAGGGCCGAGGACAACCCGAGTGTGGCTCGTCTCAAGATTGTGACGCTTTTCTTTAATAGTCTGTACTCTGAGGACAAGCGAACGGTCGAGGCGGGCAGACAGGCCATGCAAAAAGTGCTCAAGTATACAAACAAGCTTCCTAAGGACCTATTGCAGCAGGGTCTGAGGCCTGTTTTGGCGAGTCTCCAAGAGCCCAAGCGGTTGGCGCCTCATAATCTCGAAAACCTGGCACTGTTGTTAAAGCTCTTGACGAACTACTTCAAGGTGGAAATTGGCGCCCGATTGCTTGACCATGTAGGCAAATTGGCACAGCCTCTTGATCTCCAGCGGCTTTCGTTTATGCTCCCGGAACAAAGCACGCTTCTCTGCATCATGTCGCGCGTGTTTAACATATTTTCGCTTTTGCCAGAGACGGCCAAAATGTACAAGGAGCGGATCATTGACACGCTTCTTGACCTTGAGGAGAGATTTAGACGTACGCGCTACAGTGCCCTTCGCCCTGGCGCCTACCTGTATATGGAACGCTATGCTGAGGAATGTGCTAGTTTACTGGCGAGCAAGATGGGAGAGATGCGGTATGGTCGTTTGTTGGCACAAGCGGTTATGGATGGCAAAGGGGATGGCCTGTGGAAAGAGTGTGAAAAGAAGGCCCTGGAGTATATAAAGATTCCGGATACTCTTTCCGGAGAAGCGCAAAGCATTGCTATGGTGAATGTCGTGCATGTATT
Organism: Chrysosphaeria jannelii; assembly: GCA_020002325.1. NCBI lineage: Eukaryota > Fungi > Ascomycota > Sordariomycetes > Ophiostomatales > Ophiostomataceae > Chrysosphaeria > Chrysosphaeria jannelii. The sequence continues at coordinate 64,083 of JAGKRY010000016.1, read as the reverse complement.
GTATGCATTGACGGGCCGCTTAGCAAAGGCAAAAGACGCTAAGCCCGCAGAGGGCGAGAAGAGCGAAAAGAGCAAAAAAAGCACTGATGATGATGCCATGGAAGTTGACAAGGACGAAAAGGCTACGACACAATCGTTGTCGGAAAGTAATGACACGACGGACTGGATGAAGTCTTCAGTGGATTGGCTTTTGCTAATGGGAAAGACGTTGGAAAAAGGCCTTGTAGATGCGTCATATAGTGCTCCTCTTCGATTGGCCGTTATGCAAGCCCTGGATCAAGTGACGGCGATTCTTGTGAGCCACCTTGAGCGTGGGTTGGAAATGTCTACGCTCCTACGAGTTATCCATGCGATTACGGCGAATGAGATGCGAGCGACGCCGGAGTGGACGGCATACGTCTTCAAGCTTGTCCGTGGTGGTGATGTGTCGTTTTTGATGTCTTGTATTGATCTTTTTGGGCAGCCCATGACGCACCAGGTCCGGTCGTATGTGCTGTCCATGATTGTGAACCCCATGGTAAAAATGCATTCGGTGAATAGCAAGATTGTCGAGGCTATCCGAAGCAAAGTTTGGCGCAGCACGGCGGAAGAGGCTGAGCCCGATGCGACATTTGCCCCCGATTATACGCGCATCCACGTTTTGCAGTTGACGTGCTTGCTGATCAAGTACCATTCGAGTGAGCTTCAGGATGTACGAAAAGATATTATCAAATTCGGGTGGATGCACATTCGCAATGAGGATCTGAACAAGAACGCGGCACATGTTCTGCTGGCACATTTCATTGCACACTACGAGACGCCTGTCAAGATTGTGTCGCAGGTCTACTATTCGCTCTTGCGTGCTTCGCAGACGGACGGTAGGGCTCTTGTGAGCCAGGCGTTGGATGTGCTTGCGCCGGTTCTTCCAAACCGCATGGGGGCGCAATGGCCTGTTCTAGTGGCGACGCCTCCACGACGCATCATTTCGGATGAGTCGTCGAGCGCATCAGCGCCGTCGCCAGGCATTCTTGTCTTTTTGGTACGTCATCCTGAGCTGTTTTACACGTCTCGCGAAAAGTTTGTGATGCCATTGATCCTTTCGTTGGGCCGTATTGCGAATCCGAGTAGTGCGAGTTTGGATAACCGTCGTTTGGCGCTGAATATCATGTGGCTTATTTGGCAGTGGGAGCATCAGCGTGTGGCAGAAGGCCGGGAAGATGAGTACCAGGTACCGGCACTTGGCCGTCAAAAGATGCTCCGATTTTTAATCAAGAGCATTGCCCAGCTTCCGGAGCGCCCCGAGGAAGATCTGTGCCGACAGAGCATTCGTTTATTTGAGCGTCTTGTGTCGCAAAAGTACTGGGGCCCAGGCGACATTGATGTGCCCATGAATGCTGCGGATGTGTTACTGACGAGTGAAAAGGCGGCCGCTGCCTTGGGAGCTGGCGATGGATCCAAGGTGGATGAAAAGATGGTCAAGTGCATTGTGAACATGCTGCATGCTCTGGGTGTTTTGCTTCGGGCGAATACGAAGGAATGGGTGGCGTCACATGTAGAGTATTGGCAAAAGCTGTTGGATACGTGTCTTCGGTGCGACCGAGCAGATGTCCATGCGGCACTGGTGGATCCAATTGCGTGTATATTGGAGGCACTTCCTGACGAAGAAGATGAAGAGTTTGCACAGAATCTCTCCACTGTGGCTGGTGAAGCCTTGGGATCTGGCCAATATACATGCGGTATCAACGTTTTGTGGTCACTGTCGCGGCCTGCGTTGCTGGATGCACATGTGCCGGCGCTTCTCAAGGCGGTGCAGTCGAGTCTTGGACGGGACCACGCAGCACACTACGCACAAGGGCCTGACGCCATGGAGATGCCTCAGGCGGATCTAGAGGCCAAGACGAAGTTGATTATCCAGGCGATTGAAGTGATTGCGCGTCGGATTGAGGTGCTTGGTGATAATCGACGGCCGTTCTTGTCGGTGCTGACGACAATGGTGGACAAGTCGCACCACTCGGGTCTTTGCATACGGATCTTGCGGCTTGTGGAAACGTGGATTTTTGAGCATGAAGGGACGTGGCCGACGCTCAAGGAAAAGACGGCTGTTTTGCACAAAATGCTCATCTTTGAGAAGCGGAGTGATGAGAACCTGCTGGCGCTCTTTTTGAATCTTGTGCTCCGCATCTACCAAGACCCACGGCTTGCTCGCACAGAGATGACGGTCCGACTGGAGCAGGCTTTTTTGGTAGGCACCCGGTCCAAGATTGTGGAAACGCGGAATGCGTTTTTGGCGGTGCTGAGCAAGAGCCTTGCACGGCCGGCGTCGGACCGGATGCGGTATCTGATTGGCGAACAAAACTGGGAGTCGCTGGGCGACATGTTTTGGCTGGCACAAGCATCACATCTGTTGATGGAGAGTGTCGAGAACAGTGTGATTCAACTGCATGAGGAGGATGCCCATGTGGGTGAGCTTGTGTTTGCGAGCAGCGACCGCGAGTCGGACTGGATGGCAGACGATGCGTACGATGCATTTGTGGAGAGGCTTCGACGGCACTTGGGTCACATGCAGGTGAAAGCTCGTGATGTTCTGGATCCGCTGGTGCAGCTGCAGCACACGAGCACGACGCTGTCGTTCAAGGTGTGGACAGACCTGTTTGCACTCTCGTGGGGAGCAACGCTGAGCGAAGACCGACTGGAGCTGCAGCGGAACATGGTGAGGTTGCTGGCAAAGGAGTACCACCATAGACAGATGGATCTGCGGCCAAATGTGGTGCAAGCGCTGCTTTCGGGGACGTCGAGGGCATGGCCATCGTGCCAGCTGCCGCCGCATGTACTGAAGCACTTGGGCAGGGTGTTTGACGCCTGGTACCTTGTGATTTCGCAGCTGGAGCGAGCCGTGGAGGCGGGCGATTCAGCGCTGGCAGCGAATGAAGGGGCATTGTCGGCGACGACGGCGATGGCGGTGGTGGAGAGACCAGCGTCTCCACCGACGGCACGGATCCGGGAGAGCACGCTGGATGCACTGGTGGAAGTGTATGCAGATCTGTGCGAAGAGGATCTGTTCTATGGCACGTGGCGTAGACGGAGCCGGTTCCTGGAGACGAATTCAGGGCTGTCGTTTGAGCAGGGAGGTATGTGGGACCGGGCGCAAAAGATGTACGAGATGGCGCAGCTGAAGGCGCGTACGAGCGTGGTCCCGCTGCTTCCAGGTGAGTACATGGTGTGGGAAGACCACTGGATTCTGTGCGCGCAGAAGCTGCAGCAGTGGGATGTCCTGACCGAGGTGGCGAACCATGAGAATCTGCAGGATGTGCAGATTGAGTGTGCATGGCGCAACCACGACCTGTGGACAGATCCGACGAATCGACAGCAGGTAGAGTCGCTGGTGCAGGGCGTGATGGACTCGCCGACGCCACGACGGTCGTTTTTCCATGCCTTTGGGGCCCTGTTGGACGTGCACTATGCAGAGGGTGACGCTCGCCAAGAAAAGACGACACAGCTGCAGCGGGCCTTGGACGAGGCGACGCAGCTGACGTTGAGAAAGTGGCACCAGCTGCCGATGAAGCTGACGCAGGCACATATTCCGTTGATGCAGCAGTTCCAGCTGCTTGTGGAGATGCAGGATGCGAGTGTGATTTGCACGAGTCTGGCGGGGACGACATCACAGAATCTGGACCAAAAGTCGGCGGAGCTGAAGCTTTTGCTAGGGACGTGGCGAGACCGGCTGCCAAATGCATGGGATGACATTTTGGCGTGGCAGGATCTTGTGACGTGGCGACAGCACATTTTCAACCTCATCAACAAGACGTATCTTTCGCTCTTGCCGGGGACGTCGACGGCAGCGTCGGCACCGTCGACGGGGTCTTCGTTTGCGTACCGGGGCTACCATGAGACAGCATGGATCATCAACAGGTTTGCACAGGTGGCGCGCAAGCATGCGCTTTCGAGTGTGTGCATTAACCAGCTGGGACGGATTTATACGCTGCCCAACATTGAGATCCAGGAGGCGTTTTTGAAGCTGCGGGAGCAGGCCAAGTGCCATTTCCACAATGCAGGGGATGAACTAGCGAGTGGATTGGATGTGATTAACAATACCAATCTGGGGTATTTTAATGCACCGCAAAAGGCCGAGTTTTACACGTTGAAGGGCATGTTTCTAGACCGATTGGGGAACCGGGATGATGCTAACTCTGCGTTTGGCACGGCGTTGTATTATGATATCACGACGGCCAAGGCCTGGGCAGAATGGGGCCTTTTCAATGACCGGCTGTTCCAAGCGGACCCGTCGCAGTATACGATTGCACGGCAGGCGCTGACATGCTACTTACAGGCGGCAGCGAGCTATAAGAACGCCAAGGCGAGGAAGTTGATAGGGCGGATTCTGTGGCTGTTGACGATGGACGATGCACAGGCGACGATTGCGTCTGGATTTGATGACTATAAGGGGGACATTGCGCCGTGGTATTGGATTACGTTTATTCCGCAGTTGCTGAACAGTCTCTCGCATCGGGAGGCGGCGCGGATGCATGACTTGCTGTTGCGGATCGCCAAGACGTATCCGCAGGCCCTGTACTTTTTGTTGCGTACGAGCAAGGAAGACGGCTTGTTGGCGCGTAGGTCGCATGAGCAGCGGGCCAAGAAGGAGGAGGCGCAGCGGGCCGCCCAGGGCATACCTCAATGGGTCTCTCAAGAGGCAGCAGCACCAGTAGCAGCACCAGTAGCAGCACCAGTAACAGCGCCAGAAGCCGCTTTGCCGGCTACTACGCAAGAGGCCTCGGTGCCAACTTCGGCGCCGGCTTCAACGGGGGCCCCGGTGGCAGCAGCGCCTTCTGAGGGCACGCAGACGGCCCCAGCTGTGGCGCCTGTGGCTGCGCCGGAGCCTGCGGCTGGGACGGGCACGACGGCGGGTCCTACAAACAGCCACAGGCGGGCATGGGATTATATGGAGGAGATTTGGATTGTTCTCAAGTCGTCATTCCCACTGCTGGCGCTGTCGATGGAGACGACGACGGACCAGATGCAAAAGAACCTCAAGCTGACACCGGACGAGGATGCGTACCGGCTGATTGTGGCGCTATTGAACGACAGCATCAGCTACATCAACCGGTCGCCGATTGCCTACGCGCCGGAGATGCGGATGCCGCTGCTGACGGAGAATAACATCACCAAGTTTGCGCAAAATGTGCTTCCGCCACATATCAGGCCGTCGTTTGAAGCAGAGTTTGTGGCGACAAAGCCCAACATGTTTGAGTATGTGCAGAAGCTGCGGGCGTGGCGGACGCGGTTCGAGGACGTGCTGGACCGGAGACGCCGCCGGGTGCCGATGCACCAGCACGCGCCGCATGTGATGGAGTGGCGACACGTGCGGTTTGACGAGATGGAGATCCCGGGGCAGTACCTGCAGCTCAAGGACAAGAACTCGGACTTTATCCGGGTGGACCACTTTGTGCCGTGGGTGGAACGGATTCGGACGTTTGGATTGTGCTCGCGACGGGTGCAGATCCGCGGCCATGACGGCAGCCTGCACACGTTCATGGTGCAGCAGCCGACGGCACGCAACGGACGCCGCGAGGAGCGGGCGTTGCAGCTGCTGCGGCAGTGGAATGCACGGCTGGCGCACAAGAAGGAGGCGCGGCGACGGGACCTGCAGTTCACGACGCCGACGGTGGTGCCGATTGCGCGGGAGGTGCGTCTGGTGGAGGACGACGTGTCGTATGTATCGATGCATGCCATGTATGAGGAGTACTGCGTGGCGAGTGGGCAGGCCAAGGACGCCGGGGTGGTGTTTGCCATGGAGAAGCAGGCGGCGCTGTACGAGCAGATCAAGGACCCGGCGACGCATGCAGCGGCAAGGCTGCAGGTGTTTGAGGCGATCCAGGCGCGGGTGGTGCCGGCGACGATCCTGCGGGACCATTTCATGGCGACATTTGCCGACTTTGCCGACTTTTTTGTGTTCCGGCGGCGGTTTGCGTACCAGTACGCAGCGTCGTCCTTTGCGTCGTACATTCTCTGTGCGGACAAGCGGTACCCGCAGAAGCTGGTGATGAGCCGGACGACGGGGCGGGTGTGGACGTCGGAGCTGATGCCGTTCATGCCGGTGACGCAGCCGTACTTCAAGAACCCGGACCCGGTGCCGTTCCGGCTGACGCCGAACATCCATGGACTGATGGGGCCGCTGGTGGTGGAGGGGATGTACACGGCGGCAATGATGGCAATGGCACGGGGCCTGGCGGAGGGGGAGCTGGAGGTGGGCGAGCTGGGGTATTCGATGACGTTGTTTGTGCGGGATGAGATGATGTATTGGTTTACGAGCAATCGGCAGTCGCAGCAAATGACGTTGGAGAAGCTGCGCAAGGCGGTGCAGGCGAACGTGGAGGCGATGAGCAAGCGGGCAGCGAGTCTGGCGATGGCGGCGCAGGGGCCGGGGGACCATCTGCCGGCGTTCCAGTCGGTGATTGACCTGGTGGCCAAGGCGACGAGTCCGGTGAACCTGGCCGTGACGGACCTGCTATGGATGCCGTACTTGTAACTTTCCAGTGTTTTATAAAATTACCAATTTCATTACTATCACTTTTTTTCTTTCTCATTCAAGGTTCTTATAAAGCGTCCCGTGCATAGCCTACGAGTACCGACGGGCGGTGTCGATGTGGTCGATGCCGACGGGCTGGGAGAACTTTTGCGGGGGCTGGTTCATGGGGGCCATGCCGGGGGGCATTTTCATGGGGGCAAAGTTGCCGAGCTTCTCCTCGAGCTCCTGGACGGCCATGGGGCCCTTTTCGCGTGTCACCGAGCAGCTCATGTGCGACACGAGCATCGTCTTGAGGTTGACAATCTCCTGCCGCAGCAGGTTGATCTGCTGGTTGAGCGCCTGGTTCTCGGAAGCGTACATGTCGACACGCATCTCCAGGTCCATCTGCCACTGCTTTTTGCGCTGCCGGCACTTGAGCGCGGCCACCCGGTTCCGCTCCAGGAAATTCTTGCGCTTCTCGTCGTCCGCCGCCCGCGCCGCATCCGACGCATCGCCGCCCATCTCCGCCAGTTTTGTGCGCTTCGCCGCACCCCCAGCCCCGTCCAGCGCCTTGCGCCGGGCCCCGGCCGCGGCCGACGCCGACGCTACCGTCGTCGCGGCAGCAGCAGCTCGCCGGCCGCGCCGGGGCCGGGCCGCGTCGTCGTCGGCCGGGGGGGCCTGTCCATAGGGCACGCTCTCGGGGACGGGCATGTACTCCATGTTGGACGCTAGGGACAGGCCGTCGGCGGCCTGCTGCATGGCTAGGGCCGGGCCGGCGGAGGGGCCCAGGTCGTGGAACGGCGACTGCTGGCGCGACGACACATGGCCCGAGGCAAAAAGAAGCAGGCCCGTGGCCGCGTTGTTGGCATTGTTATCGGGCTCGTACTTGCGGACACCGGCGCCCTGGCCGGCGCCGGGGCCGAGGCCGGCGAGGTCGGCTCCGGGCGCCGGAACCGCGGAAGGATCCCGCTTGGCGGCCGCGGAGCGCAGGGCGGCGCGGTGGAACGAGGAGGCCGCGGCCGGGGCCGGCGCCGGGAGTGTCGTCGCCGGGGCCGGGCCGGAGCCGACGCCGGTGCGAAGAGAAGACTCGGTGGGGGTGGGGAGGGAGGCGCGGTAGCCAAGGGTGTCGATGTCGTCGATGGCAGAGTTGGGGGCGGAGAGCATGGCAGGGCTGAGGGGGCCTGAGCGCAGAGAGCCTTCCCAACGGGCGGCAGAAGCCATGGGCGCAGGCGACGTGATTTGGGCGAGCGAGGGCAGACGCGGGGCCGCGGAGGCGGCAGCAGGGGCGTCGGCGGGCGCGGTGGCAAAGGACTGGTCGAAGGGGTTCAGTTCGAGCTGGAGACTGTTTCGGCGCTCTGGGTCTTCATCGAGGTCTACGGTGAGCATTTCTTCCGTTCTTTTATTTTTTGGGCAGCTTTTAGTGGAAACGGACGTACGTTTGGCAAGTTGCCCCGACTTGGCGTCAGGAAGGAGGGAGCTCATGTTTTTCTTATCTCGGCGGAACAGTAGACGACGAAAAAAAAGTTGCAGAATCGATGACGTCGAGAGAAGTCAAAAAAAAATGGGTGACGTATGAAAATTCTAAAAAAACGGGGCCCATGACAAATGCAGGCGGGATGGGGAATAGGGGGCGGTTGTAGCTTGTAACTTGTGGGTACCCTTTGTAGGGCCTGGCCTGCGGCCTGCCTAGCCCAGCAGTCGGCAGCAGGTACCCGTGGGCCGTGGGCCTATTGGTCGCGTGTGGACAAACAACAATGGTGTGACGTGACCAGGGGTTCGTATTATGTCAGACGCTTGATGGGGGCTACCCTCGAGACGGCACTCAGCCTACCCTTTACGTGGGATAAGGATGCTCTTTATTCATGCTACACGCGCGGCGACAGCTCAATGTCGCCGTCGGGGGGGCGCCAGGGCGCGGGCTTGCGCGGCAGCCACTTGGCGCGGAAAAGGGCGGCGTCGGCGGAGCTATGCGCAGCGGCCAAGCCGAGGCCGAGGACGGCGTGCAGGGCAAAGGCGGCGGTGGCCAGGACGGCCGCGAGCCAGGCCAGGACGAACAGGGACACGCCCATGCGCACGCCGATGGTGAGGTCGGTGATGGCCGACGCAACGAAGCGGTAGGCCAGGGCCAGGACGGTGGCAATGGCGGAGGCGACGACGAGGGGCAGGGCGGTGGCGGCGGCGGCGGCGGCGACCGGGAGGGACCACCAGCGCGAGACGAGGACGAGGGGGGAGGCAAGCACGAGCACGAACGCGAGCACGGTGGCGGTCAGGAAGAGGCCGAACATGGTCTGCGACGCGACGCGGACGACGGCGAGGACGGCGAGCACGCGCGACGGCAGGGGGATGGTGCTGGCGCGCAGCATCTGGTCGACGAGCAGCGCGACGGGGTTGAACCAGAAAAAGGGCCGCGGCGCCGAGCAGGCCGCGGTCGCGGGGCTGTGGTCGGCCTGGCAGAAGCCCCAGAGCCCGGCCTGGTAGTAGGCGTGCAGGCCGACGCTGCGGGCAATGGTGTCGGCGTACGCCTGGTCGACGGCGCCGGAGGCATTGGTGGCCTGCTGGGCAAAGACGGCCGTCAGGTCCATGCGGAAGAGAAAGACACGGGGGGCGATGCCGGCGGGGGCGGTGCAGCCGACGTGGACGAAGACGAGCAGCAGCAGGGCGGCCAGGTAGAGCAGGGAGCAGGCGGCGGCGAGCTAGGGCGCCGGCGGCATGGTAATGGTGCGGGAGGGAGGCTGTGGCGGAGGAGCTGGAGCTGGAGCTGGAGCGCAGCAGGCGGGTGCGCCGGGGGACGGGCAGAGGTACGGGGGACGGTACGGGTACGGGGGACGGTACGGGTACGGGGGCGGTACGGGGTACAGGGTACGGTACGGGTACGGGGTACGCGTGCGTACCGCGCGTCGGCGCTGCGCAAACAACAACAACACCATGGCCACGGCCGAGGCAGCACACGCAAAACGCGGCATCTACGACGAGCAGGACGGCGACTTTGTGTTTGCGCGCGGCAAGCGGGCGCGCGTCGGGCCGGCGCCGCCAAAAGAGCGCGCGGCACGGCCGGGAAAGGCAAAGAAGGAAGCGAAAGAAAAGAAAGCGCCGCGGCCAAGAGACAGCGACAGAGAAACACGGACAATAGCCCTGCCCTTTGCCGACACGCCCGTGCTGGCGCGCAACAAGGACCTGCGCCGCCAGCAGCGCCGCAGCAGCGTCGGCATGCGCGGCCGCCGCGCCAGCTCGCTGATCGACAACGGCCACAGCGCGCTGCCGCACCGCGAAGTCGCCGCGGCCGAGTTCTTCAAGCACATTGCCGCCGAGCTGCCGGAGCCGCGGCGCATGCGCCAGCTGCTCGTGTGGTGCGGCGAGCGCGCCCTCGCAGCGCCCGCGCCCGCCGACAGCGCCGCTGCCGGCGCCCGCGCCGTCCAGGACCAGCTGCTGCGGGCCTTTGCCGACCGGGCCGACTTCTCCAACTGGTTCCTGCGCGACGGCCAGCCCGCTGCGGCTGCCGCCGCCACCGTGCCGAACCCGCGCAACGCCGCGCACGACGCCCGCATTGCCCAGCTGCAGCAGCGCGTCGCCTCGCTGCGGCGCGAGCACGCGGCCTGGGCGGCCCTGGCGCAGCCGGCCCTGGCCTTTGCCGCGCCGTCCGCGGCGCCGTCGGCTGACCCGGACCTCGACAGGGACACGCGCAGCGCCGCCGCCCGTGCGCGCGCCCTTGCGGCGGCGGCGCCCTTTGTCGTCGACCGGCTGGCGGCGAGCGTGCATGTCGTGCACCAGCGCGTCGGCTGTGCCCAGCACGAGACCGACGTCCTGCTGCGGCTCTGCGCGCGCCGTCTGCAGGCACGCGACGCCGCCGAGCGGGCTGCCGCCGGGGCCCGCGACACGGCGCTGCTGGACGTGCTGCACAGCCTGCGGAGGCTGCTGCCGGACGGCGCAACGTCGCCATAAGCGGCAAAAGACAAGACAAGAGGAAAAGAAAAAAGAGTCGATTCTAGTCTAGCGACGGCATAAAGGCCATGCCCTGCGCGCCGCCGTGCGCCGACCGCTCGCGCACATGCTGCCGCAGCAGTGCCAGCAGCGGCGAGTCCTTCCAGCGCGGCGGCACGGGCCGGAAGGCGGCCTTTTCGGTGCCGACGGTGTGGGCCCACTCGTGGTCGGGCCGGGCCGCCACGCCCGCCGCGGTCGTGGCGGCGCTGCCCTGCGCCGCCGGCGGCGCCTGCGTGGCCCAGTAGTAAATGTCCCAGTCGTTCTCGTCGAGGAACCGGTCAAACTCCTCGAGCTGCGCCCGCGTCATGACGTCTAGGCGTGTCTGTGCAAACGTCGACAGCAGCAGGTCCGCCTCGAGGGTGCCGCGCTTGCGGGTCTGGTACCGCAGCCGCGCACGCAGCGTGGCGACGTCCTCGCCGGCCCGGCGCAGCGGCGCAACCCGGAACGCGGCGCCGGGCAGCTCGCCGGGCTGGTCCGGGCGCGCGCGCGTGGCCGAAAAGGCGCGTGCGCCACGCAGCAGGGCCGTTTTACCGTGCAGCATGGTAGTCTGCGCCGTTATCTGCGCCATGGTGTATAATTATAATGAAAGAGCAACGCTAGATAAGATGCTTCGACCGAAAGTACGCGCGCAGGTACATGATCTGCCAGCCCCACAGCGCCAGCAGCAGCAGCGTCGTGGCGTAGCCAAACCACTTGACGCGGCTGTTGGTGCTCTCGTTGGTGTCGCGCAGCTTCTGCTCGCGCGCGCGCAGATACTCCATCTCGTCGACCACCTCGCGCGTCATCTCCTCCACGCGCCGCAATGCCGCCTCCACCGGCTGCAGCTTCTCGTTGGCCTGGATGGCCGCCCAGTCCTTGGCGTCGGCGCCAATGTCGACGTCCAGCTCGACGCTGCCCGTGCCGCGGCCCGTGCCCTCGAAGCACACGTCAAACGCCGAGCTCTCGTGCGCCGTAAACATGAATCGCTTCTCGCCCAACGCGCCCTTGGCCCGGCCAAACTCGTTGCCTGCCGTGTCCCGGATCTGCCTCTTAGCCTAGCCCGCACCCGCCCCGCGTCTGCGCCCGCCTACATGGATCGTCATCGGCCCGCCGCCGCCCACCGTGGCCGTCACCACCACCAACTGGTCCTTCTGCACGTAATTGCGGATGCACCGCGTCGCTGCGCCCTGCAGCTCGAACTTGAGCCCCTCGCACGCCGCTGCCAGCAGCCACACGCACACCACCGCCTTCTGCATCGTCGTCGCCATCGAAGCCGCCATTGCCTTCGTCGAATTCGCCGTCCGTGTTGTGCCAGCTGGCCCCTGCAGCCCGCACGTGCACCCGTCGCACGTGACTGCGTACCGCGCGTATCCACCCTGCGCGGCGCGCCTGCCAGAGCCCACGACGCCCCAACATGCCCAAGTGTGCGTGCCCTCCCGCGGCTTCCCTTCGTGGACGCGTGCTAACACCCAGTCTTCTGCGACTACTGCGATGTCTACCTGACACACGACTCCATGAGCGTGCGCAAGGCCCACAACAGCGGCCGCAACCACCTGCGCAACGTCGTCGACTACTACCAGCGTGCGTATTCTCGTTTGTCTCTCGTTCCCCCCCCCGCAAAATGCTCACCCCCCCAGAAATCGGCCATGAAAAGGCCCAGTTCGTCATTGACTGCATCACCTCGTCCTACGCCGACGCCGGACAGCCCCAAAACAACCCCATGCTGCCCCAGAACCAAGGCCGGTTCCCTCCCCCCTTCCCCGGCCGCTTCCCCCCGCCCTTCCCGCCTCCGGGCGCCCACGGCATGCCGCCCCCGCCCTTTGCCTTCCACGGCCACCCCCCGCCCCCCATACCGCCCCGGAACGGCCCTTTTCCTCCTCCTGGCGTCGCCGGCGCCCCCCCGCCGCCATTTCCCTTTCCCGGCGGCCTGCCCCCGCCAGGCATGCTCCCGCCAGGCCAGCCCGGCTTCCCGCCGCACATCATGCCGCCCACAGGCCCTGCACGCGACCGGCGGTAGTCTTTTTCGCCGCTTTCATCTTTTATATCTCCTTGTAATGCATGTAGCTTCTAATGTACCCTGTGCGACCTACTTCAGATGGCAGGTGACGAGCACGGCAGGCGCCTCTTTTGAAGCCAATCATTTTCGCAATCACATTTCAAAAAGAGGAAACTGCCATGCAAGCCCCTCCCTGTTGTGTCCTTTTGCGTCTGGGGGCAATGCCCCCCCGCGCCAAGCAGCCACTTAGGTGGTAGATTAGGCGGTGATTTAGGTGATAAAGTAGGTGCGAATGCCCTCAGACACACCCAGTCCGCAGAGACGCTCCTTCCTCTTGGTCGCCGTCAACCCGCCTGGGCGCTTCGTCCTGCATCCTTTTTTTTATTTTTATCCTCCCAAGGGTACCTCCCCCGCCGTACACCTTGTCGTTTATAAAAAGGACTCTTCCCCTCTCCTCTTCCCTTTTTCTTTCTCTTTTTTTTTCTTGCATTCGTCTTCTGTTGCAAGTGCTGTTACTTCTTGGAAATAGGCCGGTCCTATTTTTTCTTTTCTTTCAAGTCCGCTTCTTTTTTTCTGTTCACTTTCAATTCTCTCGAGCTGGTCTCGTCGTGGCAAATCTATACAACTGCTCCATTTTTTTTATTTATATAGTCTGCTGGTCATTCTATATCATCTTTTTTTATACATTTTTCTCTTCTCTACAGTAACACACTTGCGCAGGTCGCCAAAAGATTGAATCGTCCTTTTTTTTTTCTTTTTTTCTCTCAAGAATGGCCTCCACTCAACTGTCCTTTTTCCTGTCCTTTTCTCACGCCAAGACTGTCCACTTGGTTGGCTCCTGGGACAATTACTATAGCCAACTCCCCCTCTCCCGTGAAAAATCATCCCGTTCCAGCTGGAAGGGTACCTTTCGCTTCAAAGACCACATGGTCCAGCCCGGCGAACGCTACTGGTACTACTACATTGTCGATGGCTCCACGGCCGTCCATGATGACCAGGAAGACGCCATCTACGAGCCCACCAGTGGCCGCACCCTCAATGTCATGGTCGTTCCTCGTCCCCGTGCCCCCACATCTCGCTCCAAGCGCAACTCTCTGCAGCTGGAAGTCTCGGTGGGCCGTCCTCTCTCCGTCTCGGAAATCAAGTCCCCCAAGCCACGCACCCCCCATGCCGCGCAGCACATCCTGCACACCGACTATGACGACTTTGACGCCTTGGCCGAGCACCTCGAGTCTGTCCATGTGTACGATGATGTCTACGGCAAGTCGGGCCCTTTCGAGCCTGTTTCCTACGGCATGGTCTCGGGCTCGCCCATTCTTTCCTCGCCCTTGGACTCGGACGCATCGTCGGACGATGGCTACGCCACGCCCATTTCGGACGTTGGCTGCATCTGCGAGCGGTTCGCCATTACGAGGAGTGGCAACCGTGTGCGGATGGATTGTGGCGGTCGTGTATGCGGCTATGGCAGTGCCTGCTCCGACGACGAAGCCCGTTCCAAGCGGCATGGTATTTGCATGTATTGATTGGTGAGCCTTTTACGTTTTACGTTGCGCCTTTACGGCAAGTTTCCCCCTTTCTAAAAAGCGGTCCCCTTCCAAGGCACCGTTGGCAGAGCTGGTCCATGTCAATGGTCGAATGGGGGGTGCAGTTTTGAAAGATGTTGCCATTACCCTTCGCCGCGCCGTGCCCGAGGGCCGTTCCCGTTATATCGTAACAGCCCTCGCGTCGCCATTTAATTATTTTACCAAGAAATAAAATTATTTTTTTCCAAGAAAATAAGAAAAGTGTGAAAAAGAGAAAAGGGAAAAGAGTCAACGGCCGGTGTACTTGTATTCGGCCCAGCGTGCCGGAACAAAGACGACTAGGCCAAAGAGGAACGAGAGCTCGTTGCCAAGATCGCCACCAGCGCCAATCTTCTTGGCTAGGACACCCACATACCACGTCTCGTTCATGCCCAGCACGAACCCAACCACCGAGGCGGCAAAGGCAGCGCCGCCGCCAAAGCCAATGGGAAGCCGAGACGGCGTGTTCCACGCCTCCAGGTCGTACTTGGCAAAGCCGTGCTTGTAGGCACCACGGAAGAGATAGTGCTCCACAAAGAGAATGACGAAAAAGGACGTGTCCCAGTAGCCCAGGAGGGACAAGAAGTTTTGCAAAAAGGGCAGCAGCTTGTCACGGCCCACGAGGGACAGCAAAATCATCACCACAAAGGTCAGGACGGTCCAGATGAAGCGCGGAATCACGCCCGTGAGGCGCGAAAATTGCTGCAGCGAGAGACTCGCGCTGTAGAGGGCAATGGCCGCCATGGCAATGCCTGCCAGCATCAGGATGACCAGCAAAAACTTGGCAAAGCCCGTGGGGTGCAGCACCTCGAGCAAGAGGAAGCCCACGCCCTTTTTGTACGCTGCCATCAGCTGGGGGTTCTTATGGAGGGCCGAGCTCAGCGTGGCGCCCAGACTCATGCCGAAAATAGTCGGCAGCGCAATGCCACACGTCGTCAGCAAAAAGATCTTGACCTTGGACGTGTTCACCGGGTACTCGACGTAGTAATCGGCCACAATCGAGCACCACGACGCCGACGACCCGTAGAGCACGGCAAAAAAGGACAGGGCCGTGCCGGAGAGCGTGGCGCCCCTGAGCTCTGTCGTGACGTTGATGTCGCCGAGGTGGGCGCTTTCGCCATACATGACGATGAAGACGACGAGCATGACAAGGCCAGAGAACTTTTCGTAGGTGAAGATGGCCCGCAGGCCGACAAAGGAAATGGCAAAGCCGACGACGGCGGCAATGACGACGCCCACTTCCGAGCCAACCTTGCCATTGGACACGGCCGTGAGCGCAAGGCCACCCGAGATGCAGCCCACGGCGGACCAGCCAATCTGCTCAATGGCATTGAGAATGGCAATGAGCTTGGATGGCCACCAGCCAAAGGAATATCGCGAGATGGAGATTTGGCGGAGGCCCGTTCCGGGGCCCAAGGTGGCGCACCAGCCGGTGACGGCACTGCCAATGAGGGTGGCAAAGACGATGATCACGAGTGTGCGTTTGAGGTCGAGGCCAAATTCCCAGCCGAGGAAGCCGGTGGCGAAGCAGCTGAGGTTGAGTGTTGTGCTCATCCACAGGAGGTACATGACCGATTGGTTGGAAAAGGTCCCATAATTGGGGTCCCGGTCTTCTGGCCGACGGCGCGTGATGCCGGCAGCTTCGATGCCAATCTTCTTGTCCATGGCCCGTTCAAAGTCACAGAGCGACTTGAGCATGCGGACAACGGGGTTTGTGGAGCTAAAGTACGAGGGCAAGGTCGCCTCGACGTCTGTCGAGGACAGGTCATCAGAGGACCGTTCACTCTTCTTCTCCTCATCAAAGACTGTCATGGTGAAGGGAGGGGGGGCGGATTGTGGAACAGAGGCTTTATTTTTTTGGAGGAGGCTTCGAAAGAGGCTGCACAATTCCAGACAAGGGCAAGACACGCCAAGGGAAGAAGGGTAAAGAGAAAAGAAATAAATAGAGACAGCGAGATAGATGGCTTTTTTGGGCTTTATAACCCGAGCAGCAACCTTACGACATTCTGCTCGATGTGATTTTTTTTTCTTTTTGGAAAAAAAAGCGAAATCTTTTGTAAACTTGACGATGGGAAAAAAAAAAAAAAAAAAACGCAAAGAGATAAATGGGTGTTGTTGAAACGGTGGATAAAGTCCCCTTTTCGACCAATGTTCCGAGATGGAAAATCACCCACTAGATAGATGCGATGCGTCATTTCATTCTTAAGCTTTCCCAAGTGTAAGGGAATTTATTTCTTTAAGCGAGATAGCATCTCTAGAGGTTGCTTGCGAGGGCCGGAGACTACATTTTGGTCATGACGTTTTTGCATGTTTTTGTTCTTTGATGCTTCATTCCCATCGCGATCTCTTCAACTGAATGCCACAAAGTGTTTATAATCCTACCATGAAATCCTTCCAGTACAAAGCAGAAGTTCGAAGCAGGGCAGCTGCCCCAAAAGAGGGAAGGATTCGCCTTTTCCGTTGACGAATGAATCCATTCCCTTTTTGCCCCCCTCCCCTTTCCATGCACGTCGGCATGAGGGGTTTCCATTTCCATGCGGGAAAGGGCTGTGGCATGTGTTTAACGACGGTGCTGTTTGTCTGTGTCTGGCCTGTTTTTTTTTCCTTCCATCCAAGACATGGCACATGTCATTGGCATGCGCAGAGCCCATGCATCTGCAATGGGGATGTTTTCTCGTACATACTTGCATGTGAGGGAAAAAAGGGAAATAGAAAATCGGTCCAACCATGTTCATGATCAAAAAAAAACGTCGGGCAAAATGGTCAAGACATTTTATTTCCAGAATGCCCTCCCAAAAAATAAGCTTGATAACGTAAGAAAACCTCATGAATCAAGTCAAAAAAGCAAAAAGACGACCGCCTTTTGAGAGAGAAAAACCGCCCATGTTTTTGTGTTTGCTTTTCCCTTTTCACGCAAGGAAAGAAAAGAAGAGAGAAAAAAGAACCTCACAACTTGAACATGTGGAATCAACGCCATCTTGATTCGAGATTCGATTGGCTTTCGGTATCATTGACATGAAAGTCTCTGTGCACTATGTCGACACTTGCATCCTTCGTCCTTTTGACCAACATCCAGGGAAAGCTCAACCAAACTTTGCCGGAAGCGAAGCGCTTCCTTTTTTCCCTTTTTCTCTGGCAAAGGAAGATCAGCTCACTGCATCCTTTTTTTTGTTTTTTTTTCTTTGCAACAACAGTTTTCCACCATTTTTTAACCACAAACTAGTGGTCACCATCCAACTCAGTTGTGCAACAAGACGACGGTGGTGGCACTCCATGGCAGTCATGCTGGTGGTAAAAAAGGGCCACACAGTAGATGAGGTATTTTCCTTTATGTACCCTCTTTTTTTCAACAATACAGACCAAAAATAACAAAAGGGAATGGTGGCAAACTCTCGCCTCGATAAGCGGGTAACCTTATTTTTTTGTTTTTTTTACGTTCGATATTATGCATCCGGTTGTTGGCACCATTCTACAGATAGCCTTGTCCCTTTTTTTTAAAAAAAAATTCATCTGGTTAAAAAAGATGGCGTTCTTTTTTTTGTCAACACTTTGCCCACTTGATACATATACTGGGGCATGATATCATTCAAGCAACTTGGTGGATTGTTGGCCTTGTGGGGTGCAAAAGCTCTAGCCTCAGGGAATCCCCCAGTCCATCGAGCTCCATCGGCTCCACTCTATCATAAAAAGCTTGGTGCAGCCCCCCAGCCGGTACCATCTCGGGTACAATTGCATCGAAGGATTCAAGTGAATCATCCAATCGGCTTAATCTTCGACACCTTTTTTATATCCTCATCTTTCTCTTTGCACTTTGCAGCACCATTTTCATGGCTACTTTCGGTGAAATTGCATTTCGTGGTGAGTTCCATGCAACGATAATCAACCTCTCCATGTCCATGTGCTCTCACAAGACTTCTTAAGCGTCTTGGCATGACCCGGGTCGTGATTTGAAAGTGTAAAAGAGGGAAAAAAAGATATGAGCCATGATAAGAGTGGACTCAAGCCATAGCATGATTTGGCTAGGTATTTTTTTCCCATTAACTGAGCATTATTACAAAATCACAATAGGCTAGCTCTTTACATATGAAATTTACCGCGATAACACTTCATTCATTGATCTGTTCGCTAAAAGGGAAAAAATTAATCCAAGTTTTACCGTCCTCCATATAAGGCTTCCGAAAGGGTATTCATCTGGTAAAGTCTATTTAAGATTGAATATTTCAATTCCTTAACTTTGGATAGCAAACCTTTTAAGTATGCTTCGGAAGCAACACTATAGTAAGATGTCTCATACTTATTCCGCTCTTCGGGGGTAGATTCTATAGAAATAGACCGGAACACTCTTGCAATATCTCTCAAAACAGGTCTATCACAATAGGAGCATTTTTCAAGGATATAATCCATTAGATCCAAACAACGTTTCATATTCTCTTCATTCTCTTCATTAGCTCCACCATCTCTCATTCTATATCTTTCAAGCTCATAACATGCGCTCACTAAATAATGGAAACCCTCCAAAAATGTAGCAGCATCATTGTAGCTGATGACACGGAGAAGAAGCGGGTTGCTGTCAGGTAAACATATCGGCAAACTTCTCCGAAATCACTTTTTGTAAGAATAGCAAGAAGTGGAAACAGATGCCAATAAAAAAATCGAAGGGGCGGCTAGAAAGCTGGACTTTTATAACTTTAAGTACCTGGATATAAGCCATCATCTATTACTAGTATTATAATCATGCCATAATACTAGGTCTAAATAGGGCGCTTCAGTCAGCTCATCTTCGCTTCACGTGGATCGACTATAGAAGAATCAAGGCGGAAATAGCATTAAGGGTGATAACGACCACATAACAGGGTGTGCATTCAAGACACCGCGCGATTTGGCTATTTTCCTTCCATCAAGTGAAGATATAAGGCTACACAGTAGGCTCGCTCTTTACACAAGGAATCAGTTTCACAATACTTTATTTATCTATGTATTTCTATAAAAGAGAGGTAGATGCACAAAGTTCTACCGTTCTATAGAAAGTATACTCGTTTAATAAATCCCAGATTGGATCTTTCAATACTTGAATTTTTGATATTGCTTGGACTTTAAGTATACGTCGAAAGCAACACGATAGTATCTCTCATACTTATTCCGCTCTTCGGGGGTAGGCTCTATGGGAATAGACTGGAACACTCTTGCGATACCTCTCAAAGCATCTTTATCACAAGAAGAACATTCTTGAAGAATATACTTCATCAGATTCAAGCAAAACTTCATATTTTCTTTCTCCTCAACAGTAGCTTTACCATTTCGAAGTCTATACCCTTCAAGTTCATGGCATGCATTCACTAGATAGTGGAAACCATTTAAAAATGTAACGGCATCATCAGAGCCAATGACAAAGGGAAGAGACGACTTGAGAATCTTTATATTATGATCAAGTGCACTTCGATTACCACTGTAAGTTGCTGCCATGTAAACCGTCAGGCAAGCTTCTCTGAAATCACGGTTGGGATCTACTCCATTCCATTCCTCAAGAACATTCAAAATGCTTTGACTCTCTTTATATTCTTTATCGAGCATGGCCTTTTTGTAGTTTTTTTCGAATGAATAGCAGGATGTGAAAATAGAAATTGATGTAAAAAAATCGAAGGGGGTGCCTAGAAAGCTGGACTTTTATACCTTTAGCACCCGGTATATCTCACCAATATTTATCTTCTAATTATTATTGTATCCATTTCATAAGATGAGGCGCAAATAGGATTACGTTCGATACCACCTCTTATGCGCCTGTATGCATAGTACCTATGCGCTTAGTCTTATAACTCACTAGAGGCGACCCAGTGTCCTCCGCCCCAACCGCAGTCTCTGACCACTACAAGCAAAAGAGGCGATGTCTATTATTACATGTGTATTTCAGAAGCTCACTAGCGGTTTCTGTATCCTCCAGTCGTTTGAAAAGAAATAAGATTGATGGCTTTATTCATTAGCGACACGTTTTGTGTTCATTGGAGGGAAAAGAATTGTTATGAACATCCATTGGTAGCGTGAATGGGCGATGGCTACATTTTGTAATGCCGAGGATCAAAACTAGCCACATTTGCACTCTCGACGTGCCCGTCCAAAAGATACTCTGCCATAATATACCCCGTAGCTGGCCCATTCTGTATCCCCCAGCAAGTATGCCCTGATGCCACCCAGAGCCCCTTTGTCAGCGTCGGCCCAATCAAAGGCGGCTTCTCCTCGCCAAACCGGACATGCCGCGGCAAATAGCACGCCTGCTGCGCCTTGATGGGCGCCTTGGCCAGCACGGGACTGATGACAGAAACATAGGAAATCATGTCCAGACACTGATCCGAGTCGACTTGCACCAGGTCCGCCGTCTCGGGAAGAGGCACCTCCGCATCCGTCTCGCCACAGGCATACACCTCCCCAAATGGCCGTGCATAAATCTCCGGATCAACATGCCCTCGGTGCCGTCGTTTCGGCTGTCCAGACTGCGCCCGATGGGCTGGCACAAACGTGTTCGGCAGACGGATGTCTGTAAATACGGCATAGGGCGCCACGTCGGCCTCCCACACCGCGCTGTGTGCCCGGATGCCGCCAATACGCGTCCGTGGCAAGACCTGACCCGTCCACGGGCCTGCTGCTAACACAACATCGTCTGCCTCTTTCTGGCACATTTTCATGGTGTCCCGGTCGAGATACGACACCACCAGCCCCGTCTCCGCCTCCTCAATCGTCTTGACTTGGGCCATTGTGCATATCGTCACGCCTGCCTCTTTTGCCAAATTGGCAATGGTGGTGGTAAAGTGAAAGGGATGCACCTGTGCCGTGTCGTCCCGGCCCTCCACACCCATACGCTCGTACGACGTGACGATGGCTGGATCAATATAGTCCATGTCAGCCGGAAGGACGTCTTTGTGCATCATTTTGGCCGCCTTTTGGCTCTTTTTGGGCAGCTTTGCCCATTCCTTTGCATCCCCAGAAACGGCCCCGTCCCTGCTTCCCTGCTGCTCCCGCTGGTCCAGCATGGCCTGGCTCACCTGGGCCGATATCTGGCCACATCCCACGGCCCGATAGCCCCATTTCTCGGCTCCTCCGTGCTCTTGGGCAAGCTCCTGATGAAGCCGAAAAGAGAGGGGAACAAGCTCTTCCGGGTACGCCCAGAGGGCCAGAAGACCGCCAGCCTTCCCCGACGCTGCCGAAGCAACCCCCGTCGCCTCTAGTATGGTAATCTTGACCTTTTCAGCGCTATATTTGCCGTGTCGAGTCAAATAATAGGCCGTTGTGACGCCAATGACGCCGCCGCCTTTCCTGGTGAGTTTACTGCATTTTTTACTTCCATATCGTACCTATAATCACAATCTCCCTCGGGGCCTCCATATCGGCCATAGAAACAGCTCAGGAAGAGGACATCAATGCTGCCTTGTCACCTTTCCCTACCTGTGCCAGTGACGTGCCCCAGGTACGGTGGCAGGTACACGACCCCAAAGAGCCCCACATTGTTGCAAGGGTCCCTTTCTCTGCACGTGACGGCACTGGGGGCTACATACCGTAAAGGATACGCGCAAAAAAAGACGCTAGTGAGTCCAATGACGTTGATTAACGGGAAGAAAAAAAAGAAGAGCTTGTGCCGAGGCTTTTTCTGGGTCTGACGCGCGTCTGGGTGCTTCTTTTTCTTTGGAAGCCCTGAAAAGACCGAAGGGGGTGCCCTGACACACAGCAAAGCTCCGCCTTGAAATGAAACACTGTCTGATGTCGGTTTCTGCACTGTCTGCCTGTCAAACTGATGAAGAATTGTGCGTCAACAGTGCGCCTGCATCCAAGTGTAAAAACTATGTTGTCAATGGATGGCAATGGAATCATTCGCCAATATTTGGAATTGTCATCAGACCCTCTCATGCTGTATAAATTTCTCTTCGTTGCCTATTTTTTAGACTCTGCAACAAAATAAAATGCCTTCTTTTTACGACTTCAAACCGGTAGACAGTATGTTTGCTGTAAAAGCTGGGCCCAAGCGAGCTCCTGCTAACATGGCATAGAGAGCGGCCAGCCCGTCGACTTTTCCCAGTACAGGGGCAAAGTCGTGCTCATCGTCAACACGGCCTCTAAATGCGGCTTCACGCCCCAGTACGAGGGCCTCGAGAAGCTGTACAAGAGTCTGCGCGAGAAGCACGGTGACGACGTCCAGTTCCTTGGCTTCCCCTGCAACCAGTTTGGCCACCAAGAGCCGGGGTCTAATGATGACATCCAGTCGTTCTGCCAGGTCAACTATGGCGTCACGTTTCCCATTATGGGCAAGATTGATGTGAATGGCGACGGTGCGGATCCTTTGTACCAGTGGCTCAAGAGCGAGCAGCCTGGCCTCCTTGGCCTCAAGCGCATCAAATGGAACTTTGAAAAGTTTTTGGTGGGCCGTGACGGACTGGTCGCCGGGCGTTGGGCCAGCACGACGAGCCCCAGCTCGCTCGAGAAGCCCATCGTCGATGCCCTTGCCAAGGCGTCTGCATAGAGGGAATCACAGTAGGAATGCAAGGTGTGAGGTGCTGTTTTCTTTTGTTTTTTTATCTTTTTTATCTTTTTTTCTTTTTTTCCTTTTCCTTTTGCAAGTGTGTTTGTTATAAATGGCGTACATTGTGCATCTGCATGCCGAGACTTTTGTCCTATAAAACCTGCTTCCTACTTGTGCAAAGCCATCGGAGTCGCCGTCCCAGCATACATAACTGCGACCTCATCTTCGTGATCATCAACGCTACAGCGTGTCTGTATTCAAACGAAAGTGCTTTTGCATGAATATTGACTTGCATATTCACAAGGTTGTGAAAAAAAGAGATGTACATACATACTATTCGTATCCAGCTGTCAAAATGAGAAAAGAGAATAGTGAGCAAGAAAAGATCGCTCAACTTTGCTGATCCTTGACAGATCGGCACGACTTTATGCACTTTATCTTGTCGAGACTCTCGATTCGACGTGTCAAGGAGAAAAGACACCTCTTCAATCGGAAATGTCTTTCCAAACAGTTCAGATTCGACCGTTTCGGTGCAATCGTTGACGTCTTATTGAAGGGTTCGGGTGTTTAGTGGAGACGACCCAACTCTTGGGACTGGAGGGTTCGCTAGCAATTCCTCGAGAGGCCTCGTCTTTGCTCCTTCAAGGGCATGCCAGTAGCAATATAAAAGCTTCATTAAAAAATAATTCGAACCAGTGGAATCATGAAATTATAAAATAAATTGCAACGAAATAAATGATCAACAGAAAAAGAGTCATTCATTTCTTTTTCAAGTTTAAAAGGAACAAATGACAGAAAAAGAAAAACCTGTAGAAGTTTCCTTTTTTCTTTTTTCGAACGGGCCATGATGAAGCCACCAAACCAGAGCCTTTTATCGTTGCTCTTGTTTTTCTTCTCTTCTCTTCGTTTCTCCAGTTCTCGGGATTCCTGAATATCCCTCTCCAAGTCCTGCCGAACTGTCGGATGTTCACACTCACATTGTATTTCCTGGTGTTGGTTCGCATGCTCACTGTATAAAACAACAAGGAGAAAGGGAAGACGAAGAAGAAGGTCCTCCTTCGTATCATGAAACCACAACACTGTCCCTTTGTTTTTGATGCCTTCAAAAACACCCAAAATAGACCTCCCAATGATGGCCCCTGTTCGTGCATCGCCCCACGCTGAAGCCGCAAAGAAACGACGGCGGCGGGCCCCTGCCGGGAGTGCTTTGGATGACTGCTTCACTTGCTCTCGACGCAACATCAAATGTGACCGGAGACGGCCCTACTGCTCACAATGCCTTGCCATTGGTGACGAGTGCTCAGGCTATAAGACACAGCTCACGTGGGGCGTAGGCGTGGCCAGCCGTGGCAAGCTCCGTGGCCTCTCTCTTCCCGTCGCACAGTCACCGCCTGCTTCTTGCACTAAGAAACTGCCACCTCCGCAGAACCCCCTGCTCAAAGTAGAACCAACGACTTCTCCCCAGCATCCTCCCGTGCCATCATCTCTCCCTTTACTCGGCCATGCCTCAACAGGACCAGCGTTACCATTTTCTCCAGCATTAGAATCCATCGCAACGTTTCCCTATTCACCATCGCCAATACTGAATACAGCGTCACAGTGGACGCAAAGAACAGATTCTTTCCCCTATGAAAGCCCCTCACAAAAAGGATTGGCCTATGACCACTCTCAAGCAAATCTGCAGACGCAAGGCCCATTGTTGCCAGCACTAATGGATGGTGGCTACTCAACGCCATTGAATACGTCCTACTATGCAAGTCCTCTTCAAATGGGCTACGATGACATGTTGAGCCCATCTCGTAACATCCAAAGCCCAATAAGCCACTTGGACGCATCGGTAGACTCGTCTGCTGTGAATATATATGACAACGTGACTCTTCCTTCGTCGGAACCGTTTCTTGGGATGGGCCTTGTATCAAAGTTTGCTACAGATCATTCTTTGGGCAGTCAGCCACCATTTGGCACATTGCCCGTCAATCCGGTGCGCAGCAATCTTTGGGGTCCCTTTCTCGATGGCGTGTCATCGTCGTCAGCGCCGCCTATTAATGGAGCCGGTGCATTTGATGCCATGCTGAACGGCCAGCAGCACTACGATGACAGTGATATTTTAGGGAAGATGCCTTTTCTCATGGACTACTACTCGAATACAGTATGTCCTGCCGTTGTGTTGGTGGATAGTCCAACAAACCCCTTCCGGTGCCATATCATGAAGCTGGCACGGGAGAGCCAAAGTGTACGACATGCCATCTGTGCACTTGCAGCGTGTAACCTGCGCATGCGGCGCAAGCTCAGTCCTCGACAGCAGCCAGGCATGCAGAGCTTACTGGACAATAGGGCATTGGAGGGGCAGTCTTTTGAGGAGGCAGAGCATAGAAGCCAAGCCGTTCACTATTTGAATGAGCAGCTTCAGGACAAGAGGGCGTCTTGCCAAGATGCTGTTCTTGCTACAATTCTGTTGCTCTTTCATTACCGCATGGCAGAGTCTGGGGTCTCGCGGTTCCGTACGCAATTTGCCGGTGTCCGGAAGATTCTTTGCTTACAACGAGCATCGTACCCAGTGGCCTATGAGAGTGCATGGATGGAGGTGATTTTTGCCTTTTTGGATGCCATTACTGCCAACATAAATAACAGGTGTAGCATTCTTTCCTTGCCAATGTTTGGGATGCCACAGCAGAATGTGCCGATGGGCATTGAAAACTTGGTAGGGTGTGACGGTGAATTGTACAAGACCATATCACGGCTGAGCCGACTCCACTCGCTCTTCCAGAGCCTGTCACCAGTGCCTTCTACAAATGGAGATGAGCGACTGACCTTTTGGACGGAATGGAACCATGTGCGGACAGAGTTGAGCCATTGGCAATTCGATAGCCATCGGCTGGACTTGTGTAAGGAGGGGTGTATAGCTCCTGACGGGCCAGAGGCGCAGGATATACGGAATCTTTCGGAAGCTTTTCGGTATGCAGCCATACTGTACACGGAAAGGCTGGGGTCACCAGGGCTGCCGGCAGAGCACACAACAATACGAGATGCCGTGAGCCGTGTGCTGTTCCATGCAACGAGTCTGGCACCGGATTCGCTGGCTGTCAAGTTTTTACTGTGGCCTCTTTTTATTGCAGGGAGTGAGTGTGTGGATGGGGCACAGCAGGATATGATTCGCGAGCGGTGCCGGCTGATTGTGTCCCGCTCGGGGTATATGAATAACCTGGCAGCTCTTGATGTGATGGAGCGAATATGGGCGAATCCGGGCGTTGGTGGGGACGTGGCAGCACAGGGGACGCCTTTCCGGTGGATGCCATTGATCAAAAAGTATGGGCATGATGCAGAATGGATATTGTTTTAGATTCGGGCTTGGCAGGAGTACTTTCAAGCATAGAATTAAAGAAGAATTCATCTCTGAATAGGAGAAAAAAAAAACGACAGAACAGAGATTCGAACTCTGGCCTCCGAGGAGAATAGCTTAGCAGGCTATCGCGTTAACCACTCCGCCATCCTGTCATTGGTATGTTTTTTCTTATCAAAGTCTATATAGTCTTTACGGTGTCGCCCCGCGTCACGCTTTCAACATGGAATGGGACGTGGTGTCAATTCACTGTCTTCCCGTGCCGCTTCTTCCTTTCTGCAAGTGTTGCATGGACCAAAGCCTTGATAAGTCATAGCTACGAAAGGATGGAGCCATTTTTGCGCGAATGGCGGCAGGATGCCCTCAATAAAGCCCAATACGACTCGGCCATTTTTATAGGAGACAAACTGCTGGCCATTACAGGGGCAGATGAAGACGTATTCTGGCTGGCACAGGTGCATTTTGCCATGGGGAGCTACACGCGGGCACAGGCCCTGCTGTCGAAGAGCGATCTGGTCGGGAGGAACCCGTCGTGTCGATATCTGGCAGCGCATTGTCTGATCAAACAAGGACGCCACGACGAGGCCCTGGTGATTCTGGGCGAGAGGAACCCGGTGCACCTGATCCAGACGAAGAACAAGAAGAGGGAGGGCGACATTGCACGGGTCCTGCTGGAGGCGTCGACGGGCCGTGGCCCCGAAGAGACAAAGACGACGCAGACGCCACAGACGCCGCAAGCAATGCAGACAAGGGCCGCAGGGACCCGGAGCCGCCAGGGAGAGAGGCAGGAGAGGGCCGGGAGCAGTCTCGGGCGGCGCAGGGACGAGGACAAGGCCAGGGACAGAGATAAAGACGCGGAGATGTCCTCGGAGGAGGCAGCGTCGGTGCATGCCCAGAAAACGACGGCGGCGACCAATCGACGGTACGAAGCAGGCATGTGCTATCTCCGGGGCATCTGCTACGCCACGCAGAACGTCTTTGACCGGGCCAAGGAGTGCTACAAGGACGCTGTGCGCATCGACGTGCAGTGCTTCGAGGCCTTCCAGCAGCTGACTCGCAACCAGCTGATGGCGCCCCACGAGGAATGGGAGTTTCTCGAGTCGCTGGACTTTGACAGCATCTATGTGAGCGCCTGGGGCCCTGGGGAGACGCAAAAGACCAGGGAAGCGGCCGATTTCACTCGCATGCTGTACAGCACGCGGCTGTCCAAGTACCAGCACCCCGAGGTCTTTTCTGCCGTGGCCGAGTCGCTGTCGACACGCTACGGACTCGGCAGCAACAGCGACCTGCTGCTGGCCAAGGCGGACCTGGCCTACACGCAGTGCCGGTACGAGGACGCCCTGGCCCTGACCAGCACGGTCCTCGAGGAGGACCGCTACCACTTCGGGGCCTATCCCCTGCATCTGGGCTGCCTCTTTGAGCTGCGCATGAAGAACGTGCTCTTCCTCGTGGCACACGACCTGGCTGACAAGCACCCCGAGGAGCCGTGTGCCTGGCTGGCCGTGGCCATTTACTACCTTGCCACAGACCGCGTGGCCGAGGCACGGCGCTACTTTAGCAAGGCCAGCATGATGGACGCCCATTACGGGCCTGCGTGGATTGGTTTTGCCCACACCTTTGCTGCCGAGGGCGAGCATGACCAGGCCGTTTCTGCCTACAGCACGGCTGCTCGTCTCTTCTCCGGCACGCATCTGCCCCAGATGTTTCTGGGCATGCAGCACCATGCCATGAACAACATGGCCGTGGCCGAAGAGTTCCTCAAGACGGCCTATGCCATGTGCCAGGACGACCCCCTGCTGCTGAATGAAATGGGCGTTGTTTACTACCACCAGGACCGCGCCAAGGACGCCATTTCTCTCTTCCAGCGGGCCCTGGGCGTCGCCGAGGCCATGGACTGCGACCCGGCAGCCTGGCTGGGCACGCGGACGAACCTGGGCCATGCCTTCCGGCGCATGCGGATGTACCGCGAGGCGTTGGAGCAGTTTGACGAGGTGCTCCGTCTTGGGGGCAAGAGTGCAGCCGTCTTTTGTGCCAAGGGACTCATCCAGCTGGACCGGGGACGGCCCGAGGATGCGGCTTTTGTCCTCCACGAGGCCCTTGCCATTAAGCCCCAGGACCAGATTGCTACGGAGCTCCTTAACAAGGCGCTCAAGGAAATGACGGCAAAGGATGGCGACCATGACAATGGCAAGGACCCGGATGGTATTGATACCCTCTTGGAAAAGAAGAGACAAGCGGCACACGACATGCTGAACGCAGCCCTATCGGAAGAGGGGGCATCGTCTAGGGCACGGGCGGCAGCCAGAAAGAAGGCAGCAGAGCTGCCTGTGACGCCATTGTAGCGTCTTCAAGGTGAACATGGACTAGTTTTAAGATAGGCAACGGTATATGCAATACAAATGAATAAAAAAAGAGACATAAATTTACTCGGAAAGACCGTGGAAGAAGCGAGCAAGGCCATAAGCACCTGGATCGGGCACCTCCTGGAACCCCGTGCCGCCGACATACACGGCCCGTCCCAGACTGGCCTGCATGCCCTTGGTGGCATCCGAGCCCTTTTGTGCCGCGGCAGCAGCGTCAGCGAGAGAGCGTCCCTGCGCCAGGGCATCTACAAATGGAGAGAGCGCGTCGACGAGGGTCCGGTCGCCAGGACGGGCGGGTGTGTAGTTGGAAAGCGTCTCCTGGCTCTTCCGCAAGGCTTCGCCCCAGGAAAGGTCCTTTTGCTGGCGCAACGCATGGACAAGGCCGTTTAGGAAGATGGCGTACAGGGCCCCGGATGTGCCGTCCATGTTCTTCTCCACCACCGGCACAATTCGGGCCACGTTCGCCACGAGATCCTCCGTCACAGCACCGGGTTGGACCAGGTGCTGCTTCACAGCCTCGGCGCCACGCTTCATTCCAATGCCGCAATCGCCGTCGCCGACAATTGTGTCGTAGTGCGTCACCTCGGGCTCAGCCGCAATGACGGCGTCAAGACCCTGCAGGAGCGTCTTGGAAAAGACCGTGGGGTCGCACGCAATGCCAGAGGAGGCCGCGGCATGGGCATCCACAACGGTCTTCTTAGCAAAGACGGCCTCGTCAGCAGCCTGTGTGGCAACAGTTGACCATGTCTTGGCCGAAACTGGCGCTGCCCAGCCCGTCGCCTCGGCATCGTCATCGAGAAGATCAACAAGGCGGAGACCAGCCACACCAGCATCGACGGCCTTGAGCAGGCTAATGCTGAAGCCAAGACCATTCAAGCTCGTCATGTACGTGCCACTCAGCACACGGACAGACGCAATTTTATAGTCTCTTGCCAGCTGCGTGTAGACCTCAGTCGTAATGGCACTCAGCTCCAAGACACTCACGGCGCCGAGGTTGTTGATCATGAGGACAACATCATCGCCAGAGACAATGGTGGAAAAGGCACGGTCCTTGTCGTTGCCGTCCAGCAGCTGCGCTAGCATGGTCTTGACTAGGTCAGAAAGGGCCAGGTCCTTTTGCCGGCTCGATCCGTCTTCGTTATGGATACCCATGCCAATTTCCACCTCATTCGCCGCAAGACGGCCCTCCTCCATCACGGCACGGCCGGGGACATGGACATGCTCCAAGCTGGCACCCACACTCACCAGGTTCTCCGTCACACGACGAGCCACACTGGCAACCTCCTGGAGACTGTGGCCACGGGCCGCCGCGGCACCAGAGATTTTATGGACAAGCACCGTCCCGGCAATGCCTCGACGCCCAACCTTCCCAGCACGGGCACGGCCCACGCCAACATCATCGCCCACAACCACCATGTCGACGGGAACACCCGCAGCACGGGCCTTTTCCACAGCCATGCCAAAGTTGAGAATGTCACCCGTGTAGTTCATGACGGTCACGAGGACGCCCTTTTTGGAGGCCCGGTCTGCCAGCGTCTGGATGGCAATACGGACCTGGTCTGCTGATGGTGAGGCAAAAATGGTGCCCGCCACAGCCGCTGTCAAAAGGCCACGGCCGACCATGGCACCGAAACTAGGCTCGTGACCAGAACCGCCGCCACTGACAATCGACACCTGCGATCCAGCAGCACTTTCTCGGAGGTAAATCGTTTTGTTGGTGTCATCCAAAACGAGAGCCGGGTTGTTCAGTGTGACGCCACGCAAAGCAGCGTGCACAAGAGCCGTAGCATCATTTACAAAGTGTTTCGACATGGCCACAAAATACTCCTTTCAAAGCAAAAAATAAAGGGCGTAGTACGTATGTATTACAGAGAAAAGGCCCAAGTATTTATAATGAAAGTTGAAAAAAAAGAAAAGAAAAAGATGAATGTGACCTCGTCACTTTCGGGGTGGAGCACCGGCATGTAGGCCCAACGTGCCACTTTCTGGGGCATGAAGCTTCATTGAACACAGCTACCCCGCAATCAAGACGGGGGAAAAAGGAACAAGGCGAAAAAAGGGTCGTGGTTGACTATCCCAAATCGTACAAGCTTCGGCCGTGGTTCGCCGTTATTGTTAACTATCAAGCGATACTCCCCACTGTCACAAAAAGGTGCCAAAGTATCTTGCATCATATAATGAAATGGATGGTCAATAAAAAAGTTGTAAAAAAAAGTGTTCACTGTCCAAAAGCTTCATCAAAGGACCCATTTTCCACGGATGGATACGCTCCCCCACTCATCTCTGCCCAGTCCCAATCCAACGAAATGGGAAGACTAAATAAATCCATGGGCAAAAATGGCTGCTGAAAACCCTCATTCATCATACATCCATCCATAGACGGTACATCCCCCATCATGTTCCCACCCATTGGCAGCGCAAACCCTTCCAACCCCCCCGTCATCTCATCGTCGATCGTGGCTATATCGTCCAGACCCATCACCGTGGCTGAACGCAAGGGCGTCTCCACAAGAGGCGATGGAAAGGTCGCATCCGTAGCCGTCTCCGTGCTCTGACCGACACTGTTCGGCGTGGCTGTCCTGCCCATCGTATGCCCATCCCTAGGCGCCGGTTTGGTCGTCATCATGGCATGCGCCACTGAGTTCTTGCGTTTCCGCAGACCCGCCTGCTCCATGCCCGCCTTGTCAATCACAGCCCGGACAATCCGCTCAAACTCGCTGCACACACTGAGCATCCGGTGTACGCCTCCACTCGCAGACTCTTCTCCCAGCATGGACAGAAAGGTCACCACCATGCCCATTAATTTCAAATCCGAGCGGACCTGTCGATCCAGCGGATTTTGCAATGCATTGCCAAACAACGTCACCAGCGATGACACGGGAAAGTACAGAATCAACCACACACAGGAATAATCGCCTTGTGGAATGTACTTGAGCAGTGAAATTGACGCGCGAGCTGAAGCTACACAAAGACTCGCCGACGACAGCACACGAGGGTTCAACGGCTTGGAATTGTGTCCGTGGAGCGCATAGTCCGACAACCGGCTTGTCCAGTAGCCGTGCTGCACCGTCATCCGATGAATAGTAGTCAGGCAATTGTAGTAGGTAAAGTGAAGCATGACAACATGGAGAATCAAGGGCGTGTGCGACGCCCTGATGTCATGTTCTGGCCGGAAATCAATGGGGATGCTTTCCTTCCACGCCTCCAACTCCCGGTCAAGCTCCCCAATCGCATTCAGCATCTCCCCAACCGTCTGCCGCGTGGCCTCGGTGGCATACAGCCGTTTATAGACTTTGCTCTCAATCAAGCTGAACTCACACATGACCCGGAACAAGTTCATCTTCCCCTTACCATCCGCCAAGGGAATGTTGCCAATATTGTCCACTGGATCGGCCGCAGGCAACTCGACATTCATATCATCATCGTCTTGTGC
The DNA here is from genome assembly GCA_020002325.1 of Chrysosphaeria jannelii. Lineage (NCBI taxonomy): Eukaryota > Fungi > Ascomycota > Sordariomycetes > Ophiostomatales > Ophiostomataceae > Chrysosphaeria > Chrysosphaeria jannelii. The sequence continues at coordinate 32,445 of JAGKRY010000016.1, read as the reverse complement.
CGGTGGTCGTCCAGCGCGTAGACATAAGTCTTTGTCAAGCATATAGGCAATCCAAAATACGCGCTTCCTCTGCTCAATCTCAATTGGATTGAGGTTGAAGCCCGTCCCCCTTTTGTGCAAGCCAATACTGTGGGCAAGCCGAATGGCCGCGGCCACTAGTAAAAACGTGGGCTGTGGGTTCGGCGTGCCCTGCATAAAGAGAGCCATGCCAAGAAGGGCCTGCACACTGAGCAGATCCGTGTTCCGCATGGTCAGCTCAGAAAACACGGCCATGGCGTTCTTCAAATGCTCCCATGCCTTTTTATCCTCCTCCTGGGGTACGAGGTTACTCATGACTCGGAGTCGATAGGCAAGAGCAAGAGCGACATTCAGACTTGCCCACCATCCCGACCCTTTGTATGGGTTGCTTGTATATTGCCTGTCCACCAAATGCATGAATGTTGGCTGATGAAAAAGCGGGAACATGCAATTAAAGTTTTCAAAATAATCTTTCAACAAAGAAAGCGCCTCATCTTTGGGCGGCAATGCACGGAAGACGGTCCTCTGAAAGAGATCATTAAACACCTCTGGCTTCCAATTGCGCCATTTGTTGTCATCCATGGAAATATTAGACACCATCTTTTCAAAACGATTATCCCCTGTTCGTTCGTTCACCCACTGCATACCCTGAGGGGAAAATATGGAAAACCCAGACGAAGAACCTTTTTTTCACCCACGATTAGTATTTTCTTCTCTTCTTCCACCCCTTTTTTATTAAATACTCACCAATATATCGTGTTTCACCATAATTATTTGTAACGAGTGAGCACATGAGCTCAGATAGGTCTTCTGCACCTTTTTCTGAATCCCCATCTTCAATATCTGGAGAGGGTGAACTTTCCGGCTCCTTCACAGGAGTGGCCTCTTTCATGCCGAGCTCCTTTTGCTTCTCTGCCAATTTGGCTTCCAACGAAATCAAGTCGGTAGCACCGTCGTCGTCAATGAGCCCTGAGAGACGCAATAGACGCTCCATAATCTTGAGCCGGTTCTCCAAGCTCTCAACATAGCGAGCCCCTCTCGGAACGCTCCGTTTCTTCTTTTCAACAGTGGCATATTCACAACTCGTCTTTGCATGGAGACATGGCCGACATGATGGCCAATTTCCATCACATTTAATCTTTTTCTTCCGGCAACCGTCGCAAGCCTTTTCTATTAGTCTCTTTCTCTCTCCCGGTAAAGGTTACATACACGGGATATTCTTTTCCTTTTCTCGGCATCTGAAGCAGCTTGAGGTGAAACTTTGGTGAGTCTAGGAATGGGCAACGGTGCTAGAGGGGCATTGCGATGCATTTCATTCATGATAAAGAGCCAAAGAATCCGAGTTTTGTGTTTATATTTTTGCAAGGCGTGTTTACCTTGAAATAGTAAAAACCCCCGAAAGAATGAAGTCTCAAGACGCGCATCACACCATTCACAAAGCCCGGGATCAAAAAGTGCCGTGATGCCAGCTCTTAGTCACCCACATGACGTCACTCGAGTTGTATGTACTCCTGTAGCACAAAGAAATCCTTCTTTTTATGTTGCTTTCCATATGAAGAGAGAACCAAACCCAAAAAATTTAAGATAATGCCTACCAAAAAAAATAAAATGAGAAGAGAAAGAAGAAAAGAATGCTAGGAGAAGCTTATCACTGGCCGGAACGGACAGTTTATACATCTTCATTAAATTTTGACATAGTTTGTATCACGCCGTAGTGTGATATGCGTGCTTGTGAAGGGTCCACTACAACTCCCATGGGCGGCGTGGGACTCCTCGCCGATGCTTGTGCGTTAAGCGCAGCGGGTGCATAATGCACCACGCGGATGCCACCCACAGCGGCAGGCCCCGGCTGCATAAGCATCTGTCCACTCACGGGCCGCATAGGCTCACCCACAGCATACCTCGACGTATCCGATACACAGCTATTGTCTGAAGGTGCCACGGAATGCCGACGGCCAGACGCATCACTCATTCTGTTTTGCCGTGGATCAGTGTACCCATCGCCTCCATGAACAAGAACCGATGGAAGCTTCTTCCCAGACACCCTGTAAAAGCTAGACCCCCCTGCATCATCACCTGACCGTGAAAACGGCATCAATGCGCTCAATCTTTTCTGTGCCAACGTCAGACTCGATGCAAATGGCGCCAGAAACGATGCATGCTTCGTCGTCGCCGTTTCCGTCCCAGAATCACCCCCCATAGGCGTTGGTGTGCTGATGGCCCTCGACGTCCCCGAGGCTCCACCAGGGCCGCCATGACCAATACTCGATGCTACGGCCCCAAGGATCGTGGCCTCCTTGCCACTCTTTGCCTTTCTCCACCGCAATATATAAAGAGCCACAAAGAGGAGGACGGCAAGGCCAGCAACGCCTCCCACAACGCTGCCAGCCACAACGCTAGGCTTCGGCCCTGAACTTGGATCGCCCGACCCTGCAGATGTATGTACGGGTGCTTCGGGAACAGTAGAGGCTGGGACGTGGGCGGTGGGATCGGGAGCGGACACCCACACAATCGTCGTACTCGTACTCGTCGATATCGAAAAAGAAGAACTCGACGAAGAGGCCGAGGAGAGGGATGCTGACGAGAAGGAAGAAGTTTGAGACGATGATGTTGATACCGTCGACGAGTTGGCGAAAGAGGGTGCTAGAGATGTGACATTGCGAAAAGAAACGACTGTCCATTAGCACATTTTGTTTACAAAAACTAGATGGGTAGCTTACATGGTGTTTCTGGCTTGGGTATGGAGGCCGTGCTCTGTCGTATCGACGTAGGCGCTACATTGGTGTGTGGCACGGACGTATTGGCACTGGCAGAGACTAAAAGCACAGGGCTTGGGCTTGGGCTTGGACCCGGCATGGTGGGTGTCGATGATGCAAGTGCTGGCAATGTATTTTGCAGAGCAGATGCCGATGTGGATGGCGAAATGGATGCCGCAGGCATGGACTCGGTGACTGTTTGCGTAGAGATAATGGCGCCATTGCTGCCCATGAGATCAATGACCGAAACCTCCGCAGTAGTCGTCACGACTGCATCGGATTCGCGTTTGTCGAGTTGCCTATCGGTTTGGGTTTGTTTTGGTGGTAATGGGGTGAAAGCATCATCTTTTACACTAATGTGGCTATGGCCAAGGGCGTGCCGACGCAAGTGCTTCTTCTTTTTAGCCTGCTGATCTGTCTCACTTATTTCAGACGCTGGTTTTGTATGCGAAGAAATGTCTCCAGAAAGGGAGTGCCCTGCCATATTTCTTCCTCTTTTTTTTCTCACACTTTCTCCTATTATTTTTTATATAAATAATACCTTTGACTCTCCTTTTTTCACCAATAAATAAGACTTTTAATCGTTTTCAAGCTCTCATAGGGAAATATGAAGCAAAAAAAATGTGGCTGTGGTGTCTCGTATTCAATTTGGCGGGGCGTTCGTGCTTCTTTTTTCAGTGTGAAAAAAAAAAGTTTCAAATCAAAAAAGGCCAAATGTAGAATCGCATAAAAATGAGATGGGCGACTTACGAGCTTCTTGGCAATGATCTTTTTGGGGGTTTTCTTTTGCAAATGAGTGTGAGCCTTTCCAGAGGCGAAATGTATGAAAGCAAAACGAGTGTGGTGAGAAAATAAAAAACGACTGAATAAAAAAAATAAAAGGAGTGTGGGTGGCTCTATTTTTTTTTCTTAATTTTTTTGGTTTAAAAAAAAGGCCATGACAGAATTGAGAAAAATAAAGGAAAAAGAGTGTGATCCCGACCAGGTCGAAGAAACCCTTTTCTTGCACAACGCCGAGAGGTCGAGATGGAGGGATTGAATAGACGCAGAGAAGGGAAACGTGAGAAAAAGATGGAAGGAAAGAAAAAAAGAAGATGAAGAAATTGACGAAATTCCATCGTTGCATTCGGATCATCTTTTTTCATCTTTTTTGATTTCATTCTCGTAGACGCGGCGTGAAGTGTATCAGGTTGAGATCCCTGCATTCATTTTGAATTTTATTTTAGATGATTTTCCTCTTTTGCCAGGACAAACGTGGCCAGCGCTTGCTTTTTGAGCATTTTAACGTCGTTTTGAAAAAAATTTTAACCTCGAAAATGGGACTCATGGAATATTGACAAGAGCTCATGGAGCTAGTCGAAGGGAGAGGTCGACCGTTGCATCCAAAGCTCGACGCGTTTCTCAATTTCAGATTCACAAGAGTGTTCTAAACTCTGATTGGTCGGGTGTCCGTCTTAATAAGCTGGAACCCGGGTTTGGTTTGATTACATAATCTTCCATTAACATCACCTGTTTGTTTTTGTTCGCTAGCACATAGGCTCTGCTTTGCCATTTGATAGATCATAAAGATGTGGGATTTTTTGCTTTAATGAGTCATAAAATCGTAAGCTTCGTATGGTAGATTTGTAGACAGAGGCCGCTAGCTGATAAATTCGCAAGGGGCTAGCTAGTTGCCCTTGGCTGGCCTCGGCAGACAAATACACCATGGGCATTGGATGTTTGATCTAGGATCGTTCCGTTGGTGAAAATTGATTCATCTGACGCTTTGAGCACTAATGCCTGCTTCTGCCTTGAGGACAAGAGCGCCAATCCGGACTATAATTGGGTGTCCCTCGCCCCATACGAAGGAGAAGTATACTCTATCTCAAGGGCTAGTCTTTGTTTAGGCTCCATAGATCATGGTTTTTAGGCGTATAGAGTACAACGAACTTTACAGGCAAAGGCTACCTTGCACATACACAAACCAAAAATGGAGAAGTGAAGCAAATATATTCCGTATTCTAGATACATATGCTGAGTGACCATTGTTGATTACAGGAAATTGCAGGGATTATGTGGTCTTGGGGATCATCAATGAGCTTGAGATTTTACATCGGATGCCATTGTAGCACAGGGCTGCTTCATGTGTGATGTCCACTGGGGTGATTTCATCATGTGCTTTCATTTGGTCAATGAACAGCAAAGGTGATTTCGAAGGAGAGCATGTTGATGGGGACCGATTCTGTACTCCCAAGACTTTAGGATAAGCCTGGTAACAAGATTGTTAGTGATTATACGATAGTCCGCGTTTGCGACATATGTACAACTAGAGGCCTGTAGCTACCCACATCCATTAAATCCCTGCCCTATGAGACAAGTGCGCTTTATTCTCTTCAGTGCGTCCCATGTTGACATGACCAAAGAGCTGTTGACAATTTGCCAACACCGATTTATTTTCCAATGTCATATAGGGTTATACCGAGTTTTGATCCGTGCAAAGGAGCAACTTAAACCCCTCCTTGTCAGGACCGTGCGGTTTTTTTGTTGATGAGAATGAATCAAAAGAGTGAACAGGATGCACACGATGGATCACAGTCATTTTTAGGCTCCTTTCATATGGAAAATGGCAAATCCAAGCAAACGACGTTGTTTATCATAGGGACATTTTTTTTTGAAAACATTCAATCTATTCAAAGGCCCGAGCTATATGCACTAAGCCATTAAAAAAATAAAAAAATAAAAAATAAAAAAGTCAAAAAAAAATCAAAAAGAGCACAAAGGCTACACGCATTTTCTCCTGCAGGTCGGAGTTGTAGTATCAACGTCAAGTAAAAAATCAAAGCCATCAAGCATTTCCCACCATATGAGCATCAAAGAAAAAAGCCCCCCCCCGTACCATCATTAAACTCCTAAAATTTTTTGTTGTTGTGTGGTATAAAGAAGGGAATCATGGAACCCTCTTTGTCCGCGACAAAGAAAAGAGCCCCTTTTAAAAATGTATGGTAATCGGTAGTACAATTGAACCCCAACGCCTCGCTGAAAACATCATGTAAAATGCACAATAATGAATAAAAAGAGAAAAAAAGGGCACATGGATATCAACGCGGCGCCAACACCACTCACGCTTGTGAAGCCTTGACGCTAGCAACTTTCTTCAAGGGTCGAGTATTGGTGCTATCCACGTACGTCTAGAGCTGTTAGTTTGGTTTCATGGCCCCGGGGCAAGCTACTGACATCTTCCTGAGGCCGCTTTTTCGTCCGAGCTGCTTGGGAAGTAGCTGCAGACGGCAAATACTGGCTAGGTTGAGGTTGTGACGCTTCCGGAGGCTGGCTTGCAGCAGATGGCTGTGGCGTGGCCTGTGGAGTGCTGGTTTCAGAAGCAGCAGCAGCAGGGAAGAGCTTGCGGCCCATGGTCGATTTCTTGTCCCACTGGTGCTCTCCGGCAACAATAGGATCAAGCGAGGACTTGGGCAACGGGCCCGTGTGGAAAGTAAAGGCATCCCGGAGAAGCGCCTCGACATCGCTGCCAAGACCGTCGGCTGCATTGCGGCCCTCGACCTCCTCGGTTTGCCAGGTTTCTTCGTCCACATAGCACATGCTTACAAGACCATCACGGCTGCGCTCGTCACGCACGGTGTGTTCCACGTGGCCTGCGATACCGAGCTTCTTGATGTAGCCCTTGTACGTCTTGCGCATGGCATTCTTCTTACCGTCGGGCAGGACACGGGCCACGCTGGCAGCAACGTCCGTAAGATGGAACCGCTTGAACAAATCCACCGACAGCGGCAGAAAGTTTGGTTCAATGGCTAAGAGAGGCAAAGCCCCGGCGTTAACCCTGATTGTCTAGAACAAAGTGCAGTGAAGAATGGAGAAGACAAGTCTGTCATGAGGGGGCATGAGAGGGAGATACTTACGTTTCCTTAACACGAGATACGGCCGCATAGAGCCCGTGTTGGCCTCGAGAATCTTCCTTCGCTTGCTCTCCGAATACGCCTTCCGCGCGTCGCGGTCGGCATCCTCCAGCGACCGCTTGCGCTTCAGCGGCACTGAATCAATCTCCATTGCGTCTACGGGCCCGAACCCTGACCCACCGCCAATACTATGTGCAGGCGTCGGCAGCGTCGATTTCGATAGCGCGGACGATGTGGGCGCCGGGGCAGAAGACAAGGCAGCAGCAGTAGGCGTAACAGTCGTAACAATGGTGTCAAACGAGGACTGTGCGAGGGCGGGTGCGGCAGCAGCAAGGGCTCCGGACATCATGTCCAACGGGACGGCAGTGGTCTGAAATGGGCTCTGGGGTGTGTGCGGCGGTCCAGACATTGTACCCAGTAACAGTTTGGCGAGACTCGACAGAAACAAAGGGCTCAGTGTCTCTCACAAACGCTGCAGCGGCTACAGAACAGCACGCGTTCCCGTCTGGCACTCGATAGTTTGTCGCGCGTCTTCAAAAGGCAGCTCGACGTCGCGCTGACAAGGACAATAATAAATAAATAAATAACAAATCGCAGTCAAAACGGGCCCTGCGAGTGTCGTTGGTGAGAGGCTCTGCAAGGGAAAATGTGCGCTCTTTATTTCCCCCCTAAACTCAACCACAATCTCACGCTGCTCCTGTTTCGACCCTTTCTTTTTTGCTCACACGAATGTAATCAAAAAGACCAAAATCGTTCAATCGATTTCGCTGACTGTCCGCTATCGTGTTCTGTCGTCGAATGAAAACAAATCGATGCTGCCGTGGACAGTGAAGAAGATCAGAAAGATTTCCTGCAAAAAAACTGGCACTTGGAAATAGCCACTACTTGCTGCTGACTACATTTTCAACCCGCTCTAGGCGCTATTTCTGTGCGACACGCTAACAAGGTGCCTAATCCGCTTACTCTCTTTATTACTTTCAGTGCTTATGATATCACTACGCCCACTAAAACAATGCCTAAACTGCCCCCTTCAGCCAACCAAATGTCAAGGCCTAAAAAGCGAAATAGAAAAAAAAAGCAAAGCCTTGTGTCACCTCATGCACTAGCCTCAGAACAGGCCTCCGTGTCACACAATGAGAATGGAAAGCGTCATCCGGCAAAAAGATACTTTCTTCACCAAGCTCCTCAAGAGGAACAAAAAAGTAATGAAAATAGAATTACTCCGAGGCTTTTCCAAAAATTCCCTACCGCGTCAGAGACACAGCAGAAGTGGTCAAGGTATAGTTTTCAACCAGCAAAAACACACTCTCGGACGGATCCTCACTGAATGCGTAATGCCCTTGCACTAGGATGAGGAAAAGAGGGAAAAAAAAAACATTTTCAAAAGGGCGGGCATGCATCGTCTATTTATGTTGGCCGGAAAGGGAGGTGTGAATAGCCGCGGAAACTGGCTAGTGTAAATTTTTTTATTGTGGGTCCTTTGTTTTGTGCCATTTGTGGGCCCAATAAAAGTTGCTGCCTAGCGCGCCCCACTCTCTTTCGACTAAACGTTTTTCCGGAAAGATGGTGCGCTCACTGAATAAGCAGGGCTTCTTTGATTCTTCTCAGAAACTTACTTACATAATGTGCCTGTCGTCCCAAATGAATGGGTGCAAAACAAAATCAGCTTCTCTTGCAAAAAAACAGTTTCGGAAAGAGCTTCATCGAAGCTTCCTGAAAAGGTGGCTGGATGCGCAACATGCCTTGCTCCACAATGCTGGGAATGCAAGGTCATGCACAAGAGTGGACCCTAGAAAGGCAAAACCGGCATTGTCAACTTTCTTTTTCAACCATGTCGCACATTCTCATTTCTCACACAACAGTTGCCTGTCTGCCTATAAATACTCGAGTAGTCCCTCTTCTTTTCCTCTTCTTTTTTTTCTTTTCTTCATACTTACCTTGTTCGATGAGTCGGGTGATCAAGAAGACCTGGCCATAGGGTGGGAAGCCTGCATTGCACATCGTGGCGCTACCTGTCTTGGTTTGTCCTTCGGGGCCGACCCGGGCGCAATTTTTGATTTATAACCCCCTTTTTTCATTGTGAAATTTTGCTTGCAAGATTCATAAAGAAGAAATCTATTGGAATTGAAAAAAACTACATACCACCTTTTGAACGCCTTTTTAATCCCCAATTTTGATACATATAGCCATGATTTTTGTCTAATCTATTCGCTCATAAAAGACCATGAAAACATTCCTCATCTCGCCCAAAACCTGCTCTTCCGTTACCTCATAAACATTTGCATCGCTCAACATCCACCACTGATTTTGCTCCTCAACATCCTCATATTTCTTCGTATCGTCACCTGCTTTCGACGTCACATCAGACTCATGCATAAACATTCCTTCTTCTTCTTCCCCATCTTTTACGTCTGCTGTTTGAGATGCTTCTGATGGATTCACCTTGGGAAACTTTCGGTAGCAGATATAGTGCCCATTTTGTGATGTAGGGCCACGGTGAACAATAACGGCCCGTAATATATACGTCGACCCTGTATCAACACACACCCTATCCAACCCATTAGGAAAACTCCACGTCTCTTTGGCATCGTCTTCATCTTCTACTGTTTTTTCCACATCCTTCTTGGTAAGCTCGGCTATGAGAGCAGCCTTTGCCTTTTGCAATGCTGGGCTTGGTATACTCCCTAGACACCATCGTGATACATCAAGCTCTAGAGGGAAAGATATAGGATCCGTAATTTTCATTGCCGTATACGTTCGCATATCAAATCCTGCTCGGTTAAAATAAAAGGCCATATTTAATGGCAGACGAGCAAAGGCCGATTGCGCCACCTTTATTGATGTGACCTCTTCTTCCTTCGAAAGCTTGCATGCGTCAAACTCTGGACCTTCAAATAAGTCATTTTCCAACGCATTCTTAATAGCTTTTATTCGGCTTCGGATAGCTCCCTTTGCATTGTTTTTTGCCCCTTTCAGACGCTTTTCTTCTCCCACAAGGGCCTTTTGAAGACTGCACTTTTCGCATCGAGCTTCCCGCCGTTCTGTAGAGAAATGGTCTTCCAGTATCATGTCAAGCGTCATATATCCTTGAGAGCGATCAACCCCATTCAGATATAACGATATATCTAGAAAGGGCTCCAGGCCTATACTAGGATAATAGCGGCAGCTTTGGCAAGTACTCTTCTTTGCTATCATCCCATCGAGTGGAAGGCCAAATTGCGCCATAATCGAGGCGATGCTAGTGTCGGATGAGCTCGTAGTAGGAAGGGACACTGCATTGTCGTTTCTGTCTTGGGGGGTTGTCTTTGAAGCAGACGCCTCTGATTCAATGCTCGTGGCACGACTTATTTGTATGTCATCATCACTAAATATAGATTCATGAGACACAAGACTGTTAAAGCTCTCCTGGCAAGATGACTCTTCCGTAGTAGACCTAAAAACGGCCATCTTGTCCATAGCATCAGCGTCCATCTGCAATTCCGGAATCGACAAGCCGAATTGGCTTGGCCTCGATTTGATATTTGCAGCGATTTCGTTCCGCATGTCATCAAGGAGCTTCATAAAATACTCTTGGGCATCTTGTTCCTGATATATATCAAGCTTCGACAAAACATCCGAGGCAGGGATGCGTATTGTTTCGCCGTAATACATGGGGTCATTCAGGTACAAGATAAGTTGTGCCAATGCCTTTGCCGTCGGCATATCTCTATAGACACGGCCGGCCATGTACTCTTTGATAATCAAAATCGAAAAGTCTCGTATTGATTGTAAAGAAGAGAGGCCTTGGAGAACGCTATTTCGGAAGCAGGCCAATGATGGGTTATGGATGCCAGCAGGACGATTGCTGTCAAACGGAGACGGCGAAGGGGTAACCATTTGGGACATAGTCGATGCCCCAGCACGTGTCAGGGACACAATGTTGCCGTACACATTGCCAAAACGGGCGCGACGGCCGTTCTCGTGAAGCCCCAGCAGTCGATAGAGGGACTTGCTTTTTTCATTGTGCAGCTCATCGCTGGTCAGCTCATAGGCGGGCGCCCTCGTTGGTGGGTCTTCTGAGAAATAGTCGTCCAGGGAAAAGACCACGGTGTATGGAGCTATAAAAACAAAGAGAGACCATAACTTCTTCCGCATAAACGTTGGCGTAATGGTGACCGTTATGGCCACAGCAATATCAAGCACATTGGAAAAAAATAAGGTTGTGATGATAATGGTAGCGAGCGACAAGAAGATGCCTAGTTCAGTTCTATCTACCGTGTCCGGCACGATTGAAAAGAAGGGCCTCTGTTGCGAATACGACGGGCGACGTAATGAGTCCATTATCGAATGCGAACAATAAACTCTTTCCGAGTCATGCTACTACTATTCTAGATCTTGCATGCACAACTCTCTTCTTTGGTATATTCTTCACGGAATGCTAGTATGCGTCCTTGCGAATGGCATTCATAAAGTTCAGACGGTATCGAGACATCATGGGAAGCCTGTGATGAAAATAGGATACGTCGTGTGGTACGCGCTTGCCAAGGCGCCACCGCCTTACGCACTGGTCTGACATAATCGGGCGGTGTATCTATTCTGCCGCCCCATGTCGAAAATTCTCAAGAAACGCCAAGCCAAAAGACTTGAATTTTGAACGAAGCCCTTTTCAACAATGGCAAAATGTATGCACAGAGCCATCTCTGCATTTATTAAATGCTAACCAACTAGTAAGAGAGCCGTCAAAGAACTCCAGGGCTGCCCGGCGTGCTGCTTCGCCCAGCATTGACGTCGACAAATCACTGAAAGATATAAAACCAGCGTCCTACTCGTCTTCTACCAACATGTACCAGTCGTCTGGCGTCTCCAAGAAAAAGTCGACTCGCCACACTCGTATCAGCACTCGCCAGCGAAAGCGGCATGAACGGGGCCTCGATATGGCTGCTGCTGTTGTGGAACGCACAGCGAATAAGGTACAGAAGAGCAAGGCCCAGTCTCGCGTAGTGCAGGCCCGGCGTAAGGACTGGGGTGAAATCAATGGTGCCATCTTGGTGGATTCTGTGGTGGAAGAAAAGAAATCTTCGGGCAGCATGGGCATGTTTGGGGCTCTTGCTGGTGACGATGAAAACGGCGATGAGAGAGATGCTGCCGAGCCTATGGAAGAGGTCCCCGATGCAGCAGCCCCTGCCGTCGCTAAGAATTTTATACCCATCGAGGAGGAGGATGAGATTTTGTAGGCTCTGTTCCTTTTCGATGGCAATAATAATGATGATGATGGCATTCAACTGGGTTGTTTCATGGCGTTTTCTGGCGTTTATATCTTCGGGAGGGGCGATGGAAAAAGTGTTTTTATTACATTCTGGTTAGATTAGTATATAGGAGTTTTGGAAGGCGTTAGATTTATATCATGATAAAGGACGCATTTCTCAGTTGCACTCTTATAAAGATAGGCAAGATTTCTGTTGAAAGCTTAAGTGGCTCAATATTTTGATGCCATGGGATGAGCAGCTCGAAAATGCCGGCGCCAGTGGCGCAATGTGAGACATTACGAAAGGGTCCTCTATGAAATCATTACACCATAAACCAACTCATTTTGGCGTCTAGACGAGCATCGTTCGTGATGGCAAGCTTGGTAATAAATAATATGTGCAAGACACAATGTATCCTTTTTTCTTTGGTAATTTTAGAGCAAAATTGAGAGCAATGGTGGTCGCATGCCAGACCAAGGCTTGAAACTTTCAATGTCCCAAGAAATTCTCAAAATGTCTGGAAAATATCAGAAACGCATTTTTTTTTATTCCCTTTTCCTTTTTACCCTGCCTCATTTACCCTTTTTTTTGGAGGGGATATATATGACTTGATTCCAGATGGTGTATACAATGAGCCGCAACCGTTTTTGGTTTCTTTGTCAGTTCATGAGAAATCGTAAAAGTCGATGCCTACCTCTTCTTTGAAATGGCAGTAACTTTTTTTTTATGTCCTCTTTGAAATATTTTGCTTCTTTTATAGAAATAAAACAAAGCACTTCTCAATAAGTGGTCAACTGGTATTGGCCATTTACAGTAGAAAAAATTAGACTTTTATTTCATCCTCTACAAATCATCATTGAGACTGGCTTTCTCTTCATCATGCGTTCAATATCAAGAACACTTTACACGCTTTTCTTTTTAGTACAAGCCATACAGGCGATAACATTGAGCTCCATAGAACCAGGTACGTTGGTTTTTTTGTCAGAGACATCTAACAAAGTGCAGCTGCAGTAAAAGATGTAGCATCTACAATAGCATATGGATTGATGAAGTACTATACTGGAAATACCACAGGTGATGTTCCTGGAAACTTGCCAGCTCCATACTATTGGTGGGAGGCTGGTGCAATGTTTGGTACACTTATCGACTACTGGGCCTGGACAGGAGACATTACATACAACGATGTAGTTATGCAAGCTATGGTGCATCAGGCAGGAGATCACCACGATTTTATGCCAGCGAATCAAACTAGCACAGAGGGCAATGATGACCAGGGGTTCTGGGCCATGGCCGCCATGGCCGCGGCGGAATATAACTTCCCCAACCCACCATCTGACCAGCCGCAATGGCTGTCGCTTGCACAGGCAGCCTTCAACCAGTATGTTTCCCGCTGGGACGAAGAAACATGCGGCGGCGGTCTTCGGTGGCAAATCTTTACGTTTAATAAAGGCTACGACTATAAAAACTCCATCTCCAACGGATGCTTCTTCAACTTGGCAGCTCGACTCGCACTCTACACGGGAAACCAAACGTATGCCGATTGGGCTGAGCGCGTATGGGCCTGGGAAATGGGCGTCGGGTTCATCACACCAGATTACAAAATATACGATGGAAGCACGCTCACAGGGGACTCTGCCTCTGGTGGCAACTGTACGAAACTAGACCATATTCAGTGGTCCTATAATGCCGGCATCTTTCTCCATGGAACATCTGTCATGTATAACTTCACCAATGGAGACACGACATGGAAGTCCCGAGTGGATGGTCTTTTGGATACGACGATCAAAACATTTGCAAGCAGAGAGATTCTCGTGGAGGTAGGCTGTGAGACAGTGCATCTTTGCGATAACGATCAATTGAGCTTCAAGGGCTATTTATTACGATGGTTGGCCTCGATGACACAAATGGCACCATATACATTTCAAGCCACTGCGCCTATTTTAAAAGCAAATATGAATGCGGCTGTCAAGTCGTGTAGTGGATCGCCTGCCACGGGATTCAACGGCCTTCCAGGAACAGCATGTGGGTTTTCATGGCTCCAACAAACATTTGATGGACTCACAGGTGTTGGCCAGCAGATGAATGCACTTGCAGCCACCATATCGTTTCTCGTGAACCCTAGCACAAAAGCCCCTGTGACAGCTAAAACAGGTGGAAACTCTCAAGGGAATGTGAATGCTGGTCTTAGATCAAAAAATAGCACCATTCCCTTAGAGCCTATATCAAGCGGTGAGAAAGCTGCAGCAGCGTTTTTAACCACTGCCATTGTTTTTTCCATCATTGGAGGGGTTGTCTTTCTTTTACTATGATTTATTTTCTCAAAAGTTTTCCTCTTCTTTATCTTTATGGGCTACAATAGCAAGGCGTTTTAGGATGGGATGGCTACATTTTTACATACCTCATATGTACCTGTAGCTATAAAAAGATACAAACTACCTCATTTGAAATAAAAATCTTTCCCTTTATTTAACAATTTCCTAATTTCATTTATATTCTACTACTTAGATACACCTACCTTGACTTGTTACATGCACTCGTGATTGTCATTTATTAAGGCCTTTTAAGCATAACTTGACAACTTGGTTACCATAGGATGTTCCCGCTGTGACCGAATTTTACATTCAGCTCAGGTCAAAGTATTATTTGCATTACAAGCCGCAATATAGAGATTCCTACATTTATTTAGATCGACCGACGTTTGTAGGTCTATTACCCCCTCAAAGACTTTTGCTACCTCTTTAATACGTTCCTTATTACAGCCAGTGGCCTGTTTGAGTATTTCTCTTATCGCCATGAAGCAGTATACTTTTGTTGTTTGAGATGCTTCATATTCACCGGTGGTATTTAATTCCTTGTTAATCAGATCATTTAAAGCCCTTGCTATGCTTTGAAATCCTCTAATGAACGCGGAGAGGTTATCGTCCCTAATTACAAGGGTGAGAGTCCTTACAATATTGTATATGTGATCATGCAAATATCTGACCTCTGAGGTTTTGTCTTCAACAGCTGCATTATAGAACTCGCGACAAACACATTCAAACTCAGTGTTATCCTTGTTGTCAGTGCTAGACATTTTTGTCAAAAAAAAATTAGGTGATGAAAATTTCAAACATTGGTGACACCTATGACATCTTTAATACTTTTTCTTACAGGCCACCAATAAACCGAGTATCATAATATAGGATGTACGGGGTGTTACGAGCCAGAAAATAAAAGCTTATATCACTACCTACATGGCTTGTTTATGCCACTCACAAGAGCCACCCTTGCCACTTATTTCCTTCCTGGAGTTGCAAAGTTATTTTTTGCCGCCTGCGAACCGACGGTTTTCTATAATGAACCTTTATTCTCTTAGTTTTATAGCATGGGCTGCAATACTTATCCATGTTTCATTATAGAAACGCCATGAGAAAACAGAATGCAAACACAAGTGGACACAAATTGCCCAACCCCATATCAACTCGAGCCAGGACGCCATACGCCTATTCCAAAGTAAAATTTGGTTTCTCTGACTTATGCTATAGTCACTTCGCCTCCCGTCGCACGAAACGTCTCAAGACGTCGTCGTAGGTTCGCGGCTGTGTGCTGGTAAGGGTTCCGGAGCCGGTCAAAGGACATGTCACGAAGCATATCATCGTCTGGGGATGCGTTTTTATAGTGATTGACTAGGTTCTGTAGCCATTTTCTCTCCCCAGAACTCTGGTACCGTACTTGCTTGTGACATGTAGGGCGGTTTGCCATGGCTTCGAGTGCAGCCACAATGGGGGTAGCAGCCGGTACTGTCTTTCTCTTCTTCTTTCCATCCTCAAAGCCATCCCATTCCTCATAGTCCTGGTCGTCTTCCTGTCCATTGTACTCGTCCTCTAGCGCATTCAAAGGGTCATTTAATGGACGGAAAGCAGGCGCCGTTGCGCCTAGCACTCGGACAATTTTACCACTGGCATCGCGTTCCACGCGCACTTCTTGGACGGGAGGAAGTGCATTTTTCTTTTCGGTTCCAGGAGAGATCTTGAAAGGGTCAGAATGACGAGAAAGCTCCTGCGCCTTGGGGTCTTTTGATTGCTTTTCCTGTACGGCATCGGAGCCAAGACGTTCTACACCGCCGCTTGGTTTTTTCAATCTGTTCATTAAACCAAGTCGGCGGTAATTTTGTGTCAGTGTTTGGGATTTGTCCCTTCAAAAAGCGTCAGTTTTTCATGCAAAAAGACTTTGAAGACGACAAGGACATACCAATTCTGGGCAATGATGACATTTCCCGTGGGGTTTACCGGTTTCTTTCGGTAGTTTGACGGCCGTACCGTGGGGCGGGACGATCTGTTTTTGCGCTTCTGTCGAACTGTGCGGCCCATTGTCTTTTTTTTAGATTTTGATCTTGTCGTAACGCCTCTCAGCCAAAATGACCTTCTTATCGCAACTTTTTTTAATCTTATCACCACGAGCGCAATCGGCATAGCGATGACATAAGCATCTGTTAGAGGGCCGTTGTGTTTGTGTAAATAAATAAAGAAAAGAAGGCGCCTACAAGGCACACCAGATATCTGCGCCGCGCCACACTGAAGAACTGGTGTGATTGAGCGCTTTTTTCACTTCATCTTTTGTATAGTGCTGTAAAAGTGTCTCGGCCATTACTGTCATGCTTGAAGACCTCCAGATCAACCCGGACAGAGTGCCGCTGTACAAGCTCGTCCTCCATTTGGCCCAAATCATTCTGTCAGTGGTCTCGTGGATCCTCGAGATTGTTGTGATCAATTCCAAAGACTCGACCATCAACGGGAAGAATGGATGGACGTTTGGAGTTGTAAGTAGCAGCGTCTAGGGCGCCCGTGGACGTGTCTAACTAGGTAGTGTTTCCTCTCGATTCCGGCTTGGATATATCTCATTGGCGCACCACGCTTTCCCCGGACACGCCGACTGGCCGAGCCACACTTTATGATTGCCGTGGATATTCTCTACTGTCTTTTGTGGCTGTCTGCGTTCGCTACACAGGCCTCTTTCAACTCGGCAGGGCAGTGTGGCCATGGATGCGGCCCCAGCAAGGCCATTGTTGCCTTTGGTGTTTTTATAACGTATGTGCTGCTCTATCAGGGACGCCTGTAGCTAACCAACAGCCTATTGTTTGGATGCACCACCTTTTTGAGCATGTTTACGCTGAAGTACTACCAGTTCCACAACCAACTGCCTGGCTACGAGCAGCTCAATAGAAAGCTTGGCGGGCAGAACATTGACCCTGACATGAATGCATTCTCTGCCGTCATGAACGACGAGCCCTACGAGCGCGTCAGCGGCAGCGATGCAGGGGACCACGACCACGGCCACGAATACCACAGCGAGACAGGCTATGGAGGTGCGTCATCCGTGGGTGGCTTTGGTGCCGACTATGACATTGAAAGCAACGTGGGTGCGAGCACTCAAGACCCATACTATGATAACCAGGACACGAGCTATCATGGACATCATAACGATGGCTATGACCACAACTTGCGACCTTCGGCTAGCAACGCGTCGTTTGGGACGTCCATGGAGCCGTCTACCTATGGCGCTCCTACGTCTTCAGGATACGAAACAGACGGTCCGTTGCGGTTCCCTGACGGCAATTACACCCGTTGATTTGCTCGATAGAACGAATGTTGGATATTCATAATAGCCCTGTGACACTTGGGAGGGATGAGCTATATGAACGCATTTATGAACTACTAGTAACATGATGGCGTTGGACACAGTAGGATCAATGAAAAGGGACTTTTTTTATGAAAAGAGCTTACAAAAAGAGCTGTGCGTGGTAAAATTGGTGCAGACAGACAGACCCCACAGTGCGAGCGCATACAGTGCGAACATTTTAGTGGCACGCACCGCGGCCCAGACCGCAGCGGCTTTTTCAAGAAGAGAAAAAAGACGGATAGCGGCGCTGAGAGCATCTCATGTTGCCGTTGACAGCTTTCCGCCGTACGGGCTCTATTCTGGGCCGATCAAATGTCCCGATGAGAGCGTTGAAAACAGCCATGCCTCTGCGTTCCAAAGTCCTACAGCGTGCAATGGCATCATCCATTGAGACAAAACCCTCCCAGACAAGGCCTCCGCGGCCCTTTAAGCCGGTGACTACAACGACAAACGACAGCCTTTGGGTTCCGAGGGAAGGAGATGAGCCGGAGGATGTCCTGTTTGACAGCATTTTCGGTCTTCGGTCGATTGAGCTGCATCGTCCCGAAAAACTCAACTCGTTGACCGGGTCCATGATCCGAAAGATTGCGCCACGTCTGCAGGAATGGGCCAAGTCTGACATGGCCAACATCATTACCATCAAGGGTGCTGGAGGGGCGTCTCTCTGTGCCGGTGGCGATGTGGCTGTCTTAGCCGAGGCCAACAAGACGGGTCTCAAGGGTCAGCAGGAATCTGCCGACTATTTTGCGCTCGAGTACAAGCTCAACCACCTCATTGGCACCTTCACAAAGCCCATTGTTGCTTTTATGGACGGGATCACCATGGGAGGCGGTGTTGGTCTTTCCATGCATGCCCCTCTCCGCATTGCTACGGAGCGAACTCGGTTTGCCATGCCCGAGACGAACATTGGCTTCTTCCCCGACGTCGGTGGCTCCTTTTTCCTGCCCCGTCTCCCCGGGGCTGTGGGCACGTACCTCGCTCTCACAAGCGAGTCTGTGCGGGGCGTCCAGGCCTTTTATTCCGGCCTGGCTACCCATTATATCCACTCTACAAGTCTTCCTGCTCTTGAAGCTCGTCTTGCAGAGCTTCGATTCAATGATTATGACTCGATAGAGACCCGGTTGGCCTCCATCAACGCCACCATTAATGAATACAGCACAGGGCTGCCCTCGGGGGAGGCCCCTCTGCTTGGCGGACACCTCCGTGAGGCTATTGACCGATGCTTTTCGCTCAATACAATCAATTCGATTGTAGAGGCACTGAAAGCAGAGGCAACGGCAGAAGACTCTGCATCGTCAAATGCCTCGACGCGTGCATGGGCTTCGAGCACGATTGAGACCCTCCTTCGACGCTCGCCCACGGCCGTCCATGTCACGCTCCGGCAGATGCGTCTTGGTGGGAAATGGTCATTTGCCACGGCCCTAAAGCGAGAGCATTTGATGGCGGCACGGTTCATGCGCCACAATGACTTTACTGCGGGCGTGACGACGCTTCTGATCGAGAAGAACAGAACAGACCGGCCTGCGTGGAAGCCTAACCAGCTTTCGGATATTTCCGAGCTTGGCGATGAAGTGACGGACCCTTTCTTTACTTCAGAGTTGAGTCCAGAGGATCCCCCTGAGCTTGCTCTTTTGAGCGACGCCGACTACATGGAGTATCCATATGGCCCCGAGCAAGGCTTGGGACTCCCCAATGAAGTCTTGGTGGAGAGATTTGTCCGTAGCGAGGCGAGAACACCTCGGCTGACGGTGAACCGCCTTATCGGCCAATATGGGGGCAAAGAGGGAGTAAAGGAGGTTGTAGAGGAAATTCTAGCACGCAAGACAACCGTAGACGACAAGGGATTTGCAGTTTGGAGGGACTAGGTGTATAGTATTTTAATCGATCTATTCTATGCTACCATGACGATGGACGGCTCCCGCCACACTAAGCTCGAAGCAGAAGCATGATAACATCAATCATCACAGAGACCCACCCAGAAACCCCACTATTTCGACTTACACACTGAAAGCACGATAACGCGACCAAACGCGCAAAAAAAGGGCACGTTTTAATTGTTTTTGGAAAGAGCGCGGACATACAAAACACAAAAAAAACCCAAAAAAATCACGAGGCAGGAACCTGCCCTCTGCGTCGCTCATTCCGTGCAAAAAGAGCACTTTCCCTGCCAGCACTGCTCCCCTCGAACTGCTCTTTTTTGACACCGCGCCGCTTTTCTTTGTCAACAGCCTGTGCAGTCGCCATTCCCTCGCATATGCAAACCCAATGGCAGCACCGATGACGACGGGAAGCCCTGCGGTCTACGAATGGGTATCCCAGCCAGCACCGTCTCCAGCACAAGTCGTCGCTGCAAGCCGGCCAGTTTCCGCCTCCCAGCAGGCAACCGTGCCAGCCACGACGGCCGCGGTGCCTCCGCAGCAGCCCGTGCTGGTGCAGCCACAGTACCAGATCGTGTATGCGTCCCAACAAGCCCAAAACGGCCAGACAGAACCCACAACAGTCCAAATGGTGCCTGTACAAGGCCTAGCGCAGCCTGTGCCCCCGGGCGCTGTGCAGTATCAGCCGCTGCCTCCGGACACGGTCCAGGTCCGGCCCATGGCGTGTATGTAGAGCATTTCTTTGGCAGGTTTCCAGGCTGACGCTTTCTTCTTTTTCTGTTCTTTTAGTAAAGGTACACTACACATTTGACCGAGAAAATAGGGTGAATTGTCTGGCTCGATGGCCGCAGACGCTGCAGGTGCAGACGGTGCTGCTCGATAATAACTGGGTGGGCGTCGTTGATTTACGCACGTGTCTCCATGCTATTGTCCAAGGGAGCCCCGAGCTTTTGACGCAGAGCAGCGTCGATTACACTGTGTATACGATTGACTATTCTGAGCCTGACACGCCTCTTGTGGGCCAAGGAATGCTCAGTGAGTGGCTGCGAGTGCCACAGACAGTTGCATCCACAGAATTCCCCATGGTGTCGGGACGTGTGGCGAGAAATACCATGGCTCTTTTTGGAAAAGGGGCCGGGGAGACACTGGAGGTGAGAATTAGGCTGCTAGAAATGCGCAAAGTCACCGGGACGGCCGCTGCAATGGCCTCGAGCACGCCTCCAGCCATTTCTCAAGGCCCCACGCCCAGTGATTCGACAGAATGGACCAACTTTGTGCAGTCAAATAGCATTCTTGCACGGCAGGGGAGTGTGTCCACGATAGGAGGCACCCCGATGCCCCAGCCAGCCCAGATTGAGGCTGTTCAGAGCCATGTAGCACTGCCTGCAGCTGGGCAAATGTCTCGTCCAGGCTCGAGTCAGTCCATGCTGTACCAGGCGGGCCCGTCCGTGCAGCCCGCGCCGACTGCGATGCAAACCCAACAAATACAGCACGTCGCGCCTGGGCAGACACAGCAGCCACAGCAGAAGCCTCCTGTGCAACAAACCGGCACGCTTAAACGGACATCCTCGCAAATGGCTACTGAAAGCATTGAGGACATGGACAACTCTGAAAAACCCATCCCACGGCGGAAGCCTCGCAAAGCACCGACGATCCGCGTGCGTGATAAACGGAGAAATGGACGCCCACTATCCATTGCCAGTGATCCTGCGCCCGAGGTGCAACAGGAGCTTGTCCAGAGCACTATCACAGATACTGAGGACCAGCAAAAGAAAAAGCGAGCCAAAACCACTCGGGCCGCCTACCCCAACCGCAATACCCTCGACTCTACATCAGACTCATTACGTGTCATTGCAAGCACAAGCGGTTCCCTGCGAACGCTGCGTCCTGTAGATGCCACCACTGTCTCGCAACTTGACAATCCCCCCCGTGCACCTACGCCCATCCCTTCAGGGCCTCATGTACGGAGGCTGGCTCCAAAAGCTGTCATGGGTGAAGACGCGCAGATACAGTCGATCCGGCAGCCCTTCCACGACTCTCCGTCCCCTGATTATGGATACAGTCCCGCTGAGATTTGCTCCTCCCCGCCTGTTCCTCGTCCACGATCTCGTTTTGCAGCATCGAGCCCCATGCGATCGAGTCCACCACTTCCACTGATGCCTAGTGCACCTACAGACTCTGGCTTTATGAGTGGCTGTGATAATGAAGTTTTTTTTGACGAGGAAGCGACTGATGGCGTCACTCCTAACGCCCAAACGCCTGGTGTTCCGACACCCAATTCTGTATCGCCCTTGAATATGTCGAACCAAAACGACGGCTCAGCAGCTGTACAAGGACCCAACAAAGCGACTTCTGGTCCTAATAAGGCACAGTCTCGTACGGGAACGCCTGCCCCCTCCATGGCAATGCCAGCAACGGCAGCCTCAGTGCCTCGATACACGCCCATTCCGATGCCTGTAGTCCCACCACTTCCCGGTAACATTAGCAGAACGTCTTCACAGCCGCCTCCTTCAATCTCAAGACGAGAGTCCAGTGCCTCTCTCCCGCCATCGATAACAAATCCCCCAAACGCAGCTTCTTTAGGTGTCATTGGCCAACAGCCCCCTAATCTTCCTCCGCTTGCTCCCTATCCCCATCAGCTTCCACTCCCGGATGCATCTACAGCCGCTACTGCGTCTATGGCTCCAGTGTCCGCTCCATTATCTTTACCGCCACCTTCGCAGCAAGCTGCCCCGACTTCTATGCCTATGCCAGAGAAGCAAATCGAGGCTTTCCCCATCGTAACGATTAATCCTGGGCCTGTGGAGCTTTTACCATCAAAGGTACTGTACAATCCGCCGAGAGCCCATGCGCATAAAACGACAGACTCGTCGGGAGTTGATGTGCCAGAGGACATGCTTGAGCTCGCCAAGTTCCTGGCAAATGGGGACCAGGGCGAAGATAGCGCCAGCCAGCCGAGCCTTCCACAGCAACCAAGCGATGCGATAGCTCGGTCTACACAGCTGCCGCCTGGCCGTCAGAGTGGAAGACCAGGCAAAGCAGGGCGTCCACGGTCAAAGTATCCGCTTATTGCTAGTGATCCTGTAGGGCCGTCGTCTTACGGATATCAGCCGTCCAATCCCACGGCATATTCTGAGGCGCCATACCCGGGGAGCGATGCTGTTGATGCCATTGATTTGGACGCAGAAGATAATGTGTTTGCGTATCGGTCACGGAAGAATCTGATGCGGAAAAATGCGATTCGCGACCGTCTTCAGGCAGATATTCGCAATGGCGTGATGCCCCAGTATTGTAAGAACTGTGGTGCTATAGAAACTGCAACATGGCGCAAGATGTGGACCCAGGACCACGACGGGGAGCCGCCCATTATGCAGCTATCGGAAAAGCACAACCAAGTAACGGCCATTGACATCCTGGAGCGGGATGAAGAAGGCCGTGCCTTGAGGTATCGGCTCATCAAAAAGTCGGTTGAAAAAGACGAAGGCTGGACGAGCATGTTGCTGTGTAATCCATGCGGTATTTGGCTTTCCAAGTTCAAGAGCCATAGACCATCGGAACGATGGGACAAGGATGCGATACGCGCTGCACGAATGAAACGTACGCGTAGTCGGCGCAAGATTGAGCCGCCGCCAGAAGCAGATGGTAAGTCAAAAGAGTCTGCAGCGCCTCATGGTTTGGATAATATCCCCGAGGCATCTCAAGAATCAGACCCGGTCCATCTTTTGAAGGCCGCTCTAGAGAGTCTCCCCGCTCAGCAAATTTCCGCAGCAGCAGCACAGCCAATAGAAGGGCCTGTCCATCAAACTACAGAGGCGGCTACAGAGGCTGCGAATACAGGTACTCTTGCAGCGCCTGTGATTCAAGTAGCGCCCGTAACAGAGGCGGAAGAAGCGCCTGCAGCAATGGGCACGGCTCATGTAAGTTTTGGCTCTACGCGAAGGCTGCTGTTCCCGTCACCTCGTAAAGACGGTGTGCAAAAGGTGCTGGGCGAGCTCCCGGTGGGCCATGTCACTTCCTTCCACAAGGCTGGAAATGCACGGCCATCAACGCCTCCGGTGCCAGCAGCGTCTTCTCCTGGGCTCCTTAGTGGTGCTTTCAAGACGCCTACACGGCACACTCCTCATCGGCCTATAACTAGGAGTGTTAGTAAGTCGATCCGGTCCGGGACGTTCCCGCCCAGTTCGCCTTGCAAGACGCCGTCCCGGAGCCAGAAAACGCCTGGCCGGGCTGGTCCAAAGACGCCGGGGTCCTTTGGGGTAGGCTTGCCGGATATTCTGGATGCACATACGCCGTTTACGTCGACGTTGACGCAGCTTTTATCAGAAGCGAATGAGTTTACGAATGGGTCACCGTCGCATGGATTGGCAGGGTTTGATTTGAGTCAGATGCCAACGGGGGACTTTGATTTGAATTTACATCTTGACGGGCTTCATGCAGGCCAGAACTTCCATTCTGATTTTGAGTTTACTGCGGACATGCCATTTCCAAGTTCACCTCCGATGCAATTGCACAAAGATTTTGATGGAGGCGAAGGCGGTGGCGATGATGGTTGGGACGCTTTTGTTGCGTAAAGCACACTTTTTTTTTCTCTTGGTAATGTCTTTACTTCTGTTTTATACCAGAGCGTTTTATGATTTGTATTATAGTATAGCCCATGCTAGGGAAATTCTCAACGTGTCATTAGTAGCAACAATGCGCACCTGTTTTATTAATTTGTTGTTCTTTATGTAATTGATGCAATTCATGCTGTGACTATGAAGACATCAGGTTGAACAAGTTTGCAAAAATAACATCAATTGCGAAGGCTTTGCATCGCAGTTGCCGGAATCTTAAAGGATGCTCTCTAAGAATTCATCCCCCTCCACCCAAAGTCTCTCGCTAACCGAAGGGCTAAGAAAAGGATCAATTGCCCGAGTCAGGTGCAAGTGGCATCATCACTTCTTTTTCATCTTTTTTCAAAAAATTAATTATGAATACCATGCATGTAGATGAGAAAAGTTAATGCGAACTCTACAATGCGTTACCGCTAAAAAGAGGTTTATATTACATGCCTGTGAAGGGTGACCCGAGAAAAGTTCGTGTCTTTTGGTAAAGGGGTCTGACCATATGTACAAATCGGTTTCTTTATCACGGTTGCAACATAAGACCAAGTATTTTTTTGTGGTAATGTTCAGCCTCCCGTGTCTGAGCGCTACAAAGCTGTCCATAACTTCTGTTTTATCCTCTGCTTCAACTTTCTCACGTATTATGCCGTATCCTCTCGTGAAGAATTTTTATAGGCTCTCAGATCGTTTTTTTGTTGGTATCATATCTGTCATATATGGCATTCTTTGCTATCCAATACAAAGGATGCATAGCCTAGCTCTTTTTCTTTTCTGAGCAAGACAAAAAAATACTTTATACCTCTATGAGACTCTTATTTTCTTCTTGGACAGCTTTACTTTTTGTTTTCTCTCATATTGAGCTTGCTCTACACCTTTTTGCTAATAGAGATCCGAATGGCCGGCAAAAAAGAAGCGGAAAAAAGCCCATGTGAGGCCTTTAAAAATGCTTGCCGTAGCTTTTACAATGTAATAGAGCGTAACAGCGATAAAGTCGATAGCTTGAAAGATAAAGTCGATGGCTTGAGAGATAAAGTCATCAAAGCTCTACCAACTGAAATTAGGACAAATGACGAAGAAATATTCAAGCAAGGGATTTTACATTTAATGGAAGCTTCGTCTGAAGCCTCGCGAAAAAAACAAACTAAGACCAATGATCTTGTTTGGCAGTTGATGCATGATATTGTTGTAAAATCTCTAGCTATTCCATGTTCTTCTTCTCTTCGTGAATATCTTAAAGATATGAAAGACACTACAGAGAAGCACAAGTAGAAAGAGAAAGGGATGATATACAACACTCAAAATGGATTTAGAGCAAGTAGGAAAAGGTGGTAGCCACAAAGACTAAAACATGGAGTTTATTTCTTTAGAGGGGTAATAATATGTAGAATTAGAAGGTGTTCCTATACGATTTCATCACTTCTTCAAAAACAGATTGCATCCATGTATGATACAATGCATTATTTATTCACATACTAAACCTCAGTCAAATCAATAACAACGCGTTTCTTTGGTCTCTCGTTTTCCACGGAATCAGCGTAGTCCAGTTCGCTTAAACTACGCCCATGTTCAAAGGCGGAAAGCTCACGCTTTAAAGACGCCGTCGTATGACGTGTTGGCAAGCCGGATGGTGGTGCCCGTCGCTGTACAGAAGCCGTTGTTGAAGGCCTTGCCGATGGGAAGACAGAAACTTCTGAAGATCAAAAGATACCTCTCCCTTGTCTGCCAAAGGGAGTTGTATCGAGTCGGGAGTGTGCTCGAATGTGATGCCTTTCCTACCCAGCTCATATTTTGACGGTCTTATTTGTTTTGCCTACAATAAAGGAAACTAGAAAGATTTATAAGATCTGAGTCTATCTGCATTGCCACATTCTTTTTGTCATGGACTAAGAATATATGAATGGTCGTAACTACAGGAAAAGAGAAGGGAAGCACGAGAGAGGCTATGTCCATAAGACAGCTCAGAGAATGAGCAAACGGAATGGATCAAACGGGATCACACACAACATTCTGTCATGGTGAAATTTTTTTCTTTTCCACGGTCAAAGTGCCGCGCGCGAATATCTCTACATTCCAATAAGCTTATCAAAGTCTTGGGTTTGTCAGAACGACGTTGATTTTTGTAAGAAACTCTTTTCAACGTCCCCCATTTGTTGGTGAAAACCGTTTCTGCTCTCGTTTATATGGAAATTAGAAAGGTATAAGATGTAGTTCCCCCCTCAGTTTATCAATGAAAACCATCTTTTTTGATTTATTTTATATTTTATCATCTGGCATTACTTACCATGTCTGCTTTCGACGGTGAAAATTACAAAAAGAAAAAAAAAAATCTTTTGCAATTTGGTCATAAGTGCATTTCCTTTACTATTGACACGCAGCATTTGATTGCTAAAGAGTTTGAAGAGGTTACAAAAAAGGTAACAAATGTAACATCGTTGACCATTAACTTTAGAGACGAGGATGAATGGCAGCCACTTATTTCACGATTTGTCGAAAGAAACCAGATGTTATATCAAGTGGAATTTTGTCTAGAAGGCGATCGGCCACCCAAGGTGCTGCCATCTATTTCTGGCGTCTTTTCGCAACTAAAAGATGTAACGGTTAGACATGCATCGTTGGGATATGCGGCTAGTATTGCAAGGGCATTTCCAAACATCAACACTCTTCGAATCTATCAAACCACTGATCGATCAGGCAGCGAAGAGTTCGGCAAAGCCCTTCTGGGTCTAAAAAATTTGAAGTGTCTTTTATGCCAAGGCTCAACTGCCATTAGCGATGACGTTTTTTGCCAATTCCCACTGGCCACTGAAGGGTCATCGCCGATATTCAAGAATCTTTGTGATTTAAACATAGAGGATGCCGATATATCTGAAAAGTCCATTGAGCATTTGATGGGAAACGTTCCAACAGATGTGAGGCTGATCCTTCCTGAAACTCCCGAAGTATCTCAATTTTGTAGTAATCAATTTGTACGGCACAACTTGAAGTTTTGTTAAAAAGAAACTTCTAAGTTTCTTTTTTTTTCTGATTTTTGTTTTTTGTTTTTTTTAGTACAGTAATAGTAGATAGGGATGTTATTAACAGTTTTTATTTCTCGGATGCCCAAAAAGTGAGTTAGTAATGAATGAAGCTATCAATCGGATTTTTTTTCGAGTGACTGGGGGATGCAGAAGCTCTAAAGAGGGAAAACGATCTAGGCGAGGAAGGTAAGAAACAAAGTGTATTGTTGAGTAGAAAGGAGAGCTATCTGCCTAAACCAAAAACTGTGCACGAACAGAACGATATATATGGACTGAAGTGGAGCCGGGAAACCTGAGGCTCTGAGAAAGGAAAGTGTGAAGAGCTATGTAATAGTATATAGGTCGCTATAAATAGCAGGACGGCGTGGAAACGAGCGAGTGAGCATACCTCACGATGTCACGTGACGAGAAGAAGGTATCATACCTCTACTACGGTTTGCTGTAGGGTCTAACAGAAGCTCACGGTGGGCTTCTGAAACCCGCGTGTCGTAGACATCTCTCCCTTTGTATGTACTAGTGATGAAAGGCCATGGCTCGGACAGATAAACTGGATTTCTCCATTTTGCCAATCAAATATCCAGTGAGCTCTATGACTAAGCGTTGGTAATAAGAACGTAGGCGCATACGAGGCAGTATCCAACAAGGCCCTATTATTTACGTCTCATTCGAAAGCTCTTTTTGTCAGATGATACATAAAAATTGTATCAGTTTTCATCTCCTTTTTAGCAAATATATGAATGAAGACTTGAATCTACAGAAGGTTTCATAGATTCCGTAGCGGACCCATTTTTAGTGCTCAGCTACCATAGCAATGGGATGACTGGAGAGATGAAAAACGGACGATCTGTGGTATTCAACTTGGCTCTACATAATCATTTATAATAACCCTGCAAAACTTCTTTTTTGTAGAGTCACAGAGCATCAAATGTCATCTTTAGAGGTAATCGTCAAAATAGTTTACCGTGGAGGGAACATGAGCAAAGATTTGAATATAAATGAGCGCCCCGTTCCAAAGAAAACGCTAATAGTGCCTATGCCAAAAAAATAGCAGTATGATGGACGAAGAAGGGCAAGAGGAATGTCGTAAAATTATGAGCATCGTTTTAGAATGGAAAGGAGAATACCAGGGTCGCGATTTTGAACAAGCTTGCATGGACCTCTATCTCGCGGTATTTTGGAAAAGAGATGTACATACGATCAAGCAAAATATAGGTGAAGTAAAAGTAGCGTTTTGCGACGTTATTGACAAAAACGACATCGTTTCATTCTTGGGAGGGTACCGTTATATATTAAGCGCATGTTATGACCTTGAAAGAATTCGATGGGAAGACGAAAAGCTTGATCAAATGGAAGAAGATACCATGGAGCTTTGCCTTCAGTTGATGGGTAAAGTTCTTAAAAAATGCTGCAGCTCTGATAATTCCACCTTTTCTAGCATTGCTCATGTTTTCAGAGAGATTTCTTGTGAATCTACAGACGGAGAGAGAAACAGATTTAATAAGCACAATCAAGTAGCTTTCAACTCGTATATTAGACTTCCCCTATCATCATGAGGGGCCAAAAGAACAGGAATCTCGATAAACAATATAGCAGAATGAAAGAGAGATTCTGTCTCTTTATGTAGCGTGCAGTTTTTATCGCGGATATATACACTTTTCATTTCTATAACACATCAAGATACTTACATCACATATACATTGACATGCAATTTTGACCAAATAACAATAACAATTATTTATTCTCATATTTATACAAAGCTATAGTTGATTTTTAGGGACTTTTTAGCCTCCAAGTAAGCATCAAATGCAGCATCATGGCTTCTAGCAAACTTGTTTAGCTCTTCCTTTGTGGACTCCTTAGGAATATCCAGGAATACTCCCGCAATTGCTACCAATGTGGGCTTATCGGAGCCGGAGCATTCTTGAAGAATTTCGCCCATCAACTGCTCACAGAGTTTTGCGATGGCTGCATCTATTCTTGTAGCCTCACAAACTTCTAATCTATTTTCTTCAAGATCAAAGCACGTTCTTACTATATAATAGTAGCCATAAATTAGGGAAGCTGCATCATTGGAGCTGATGACATGGCGAAGAGCCGACCTGACTTCTTGTACAGTACGGTAAATAGAGATAAGACCCTCTCCGAAGCTTTCCGTCAAGTAAATATTTAGACAAGCTTCTCGAAAGATGCGGTTTGGACTGGCTCCGTCCCATTCCTTTAAAAGACTTGCAATTTCTTGATTCTCTGGCATTTGGGTATTGGACATTATTACTTTTTTGTTTCTTGTGGGCGAGGAGTTGAATGTAGGTGGATGAACAAAGTATAGACCTATTTGAGAGCGTGACTGTCCCACCTCTAAATACCTATTTTCATCTTACATACGGACGTTTAAAGGAGTATCCTCGACTGGATACGATTCACCTATGCTCTCCGTCTTATAAACAACAAAAGCAGATCTTTCAGAGTGAAAAATGCACTGTATCCAAAGCTTTGGCTTTACCATGGCATTTCACTGTTACATCAGAAATAAGAATGGCTGATTTTTAAAAACCCAATTCTCCTTATTGGAGAGTGTTTTGGCAACTCAAAAACATAGCATGAGGTAAGATTATTATTGGATATAAATCAATGGCCGCCTTGCAATCCGTAAAAAGCTTATGCACGATTTTGCTGAGCCATATTATCCAGAGCCCTCATGGCCATTCTTTCCATGTATGTAAATAATAACCACAAATCCATGATCATCCTTTGGAAGAGACCCTGGTTATAAGATGGTACAGCGGAGCTAGCAAATCACATCAACGGTGAGAATAAATAATAGGATCATTATAGGGCAGTATATACACTAGGTACTTCAGGACACATATTCCTTCTTCCTTTCTGTAGACGACCCCAGACTACTGCATCTGCATGCTCGGACTGGCCGTTGATAGGTCACGTGACTATACGCAGCCAAGCTAGATTTCCCCACACATTACTTCATCGTAACCAGTTGCTTTTTTTTGAAAAAAATACAGAGCAATGGGAAAAAAATCGTAGCAATTGAAATAAAAAGCACAGCAACATAAAAAGCACACAAGAGGCTCTTTCCTCCAGACATCTTCCCTATGATCAGTTTTCCACGTCATAAAAGCAACATGGGATCGCTTTTGAGAGCACCCCGACAGGGGCCTTCCTAACTCCGAACGAGTGGACCGCAAAAAAGTCGTTTCAACGTCGCAGCCAAAGGAGCGATTACATAAGGCCATCTATAATAAAGCCTGTCTCTTTCGGGGATGGATCCTCGCTGATAAGATGCTGTGATAGGGTACGAACGCCGTCTTTTTGGGGAAGAGTGCGCACTTTGTCCGCTCTGTCCGCCCATAGCCGATGGACGTTGAGCGGAGGACGAGATATAAAATGCCACTTCATCCATCCATGGTATTTTTTTGGTGGAATTTTTTTTAGCCATTGCCAAAAAATAAAAAAGAAAAAAAATAATAAAGTTGGCGGAAAATGTCGACAGTGGATGAGGAGACGCCGTTGCTGCCACAGGCCTCGGCACCACCAGCGGCCCAGCCCGTCGACTACTCCCAAGGCCGTGTCACTGTCATCCTTGCCACGGCATATGTCGGTGTCTTCCTCGGCGCGGCCGACTCGAGCATCATTGCCACCCTCTCGGCCCCCATTGCCAGCGAGTTCCACTCCCTCTCCACCCTCTCATGGCTCGTCGCCGCCTACCTCGTGGCGAATGCCGCTTGCCAACCCGTGTCTGGTGGCCTCACCGATATCGTCGGCCGAGGGCCTGGTCTCGTCTTTAGCAACCTCTGCTTTGCCCTGGGCAATTACCTCTGCGCCAGTGCTACCGACGCCACCACCATGCTCGTGGGCCGTGCTGTGGCCGGAATTGGTGGGGGAGGCCTCATGTCCATTGCCACCTTCATCGGCTCCGATCTCGTGCCCTTGCGCCACCGTGGCGTTGTCCAGGGCCTTGGCAATATTATTTACAGCTCCGGCGCCATGCTCGGTGGCGTCCTTGGCGGTGCCACGGAACATATTTGGACAGACCGGAGCTATGGAGGATGGCGTCTTGCTTTTTACGCACAGATCCCCATCTCCATCGTGTCGGCCGTGCTCGTACACTTTCTCGTACGCATCCCGCCCTACCGGCCCAAGGGCACCCATGGCGAATCAATCCGGAAGCAGCTGGCGAGCATTGATTTCTTGGGCATCGGCTTCCTCGTTACCTTTTTGGTCCTGCTCTTGCTTGGCCTGAACGCTGGCGGCAACATCGTGCCATGGACACACCCCCTCGTCTACATCTCCATCCCGCTGTCGCTCATCTCCTTTGTCGCTTTCGTCTACTGGGAAGCCTACCGCGCAGAGACGCCCGTCATCCCCGTCCGTCTTG
This sequence comes from Chrysosphaeria jannelii, assembly GCA_020002325.1. Lineage (NCBI taxonomy): Eukaryota > Fungi > Ascomycota > Sordariomycetes > Ophiostomatales > Ophiostomataceae > Chrysosphaeria > Chrysosphaeria jannelii. The sequence continues at coordinate 1,010 of JAGKRY010000016.1, read as the reverse complement.
TGGTCGGCCGCACCGTTCTTTCGGCCTGCATTGCCAACCTTGTCTGCACAGGCGCCATGATGATCACGTCCTACTACATCCCCCTCTACCTCCAGGTGCGTGGCTACTCGGCCGCCCAGGCTGGTCTCCGCCTTCTCTGTGCCCCGTTTGGCGTGTCCATTGCCTCGATTGGCAGCGGTCTCGTTATGAAATATACAGGCCGATACACACGCATGGCCGTCATCACCCTCGTTCTCTTTGTCGTGGGTTATGTCCTAGCTGCCTATGAGCTCTCGTCTGCGGATGCCCCAGAATGGGCGCCTTTTGTCGTCTTCTTCTTCATCGGCCTGGGCTACGGCGCGATGCTCACCATTGCCCTCCTGGCGTGCGTGGCAGCCGTGGAGCACTCGCAGCAAGCCGTCATCACATCGGCCACATATGGGTTCCGTTCCGTGGGTGGCACGCTGGGCCTCACGTTGGCAGCTGCCGTCTTCCAGAATGTCCTCCGCTCAGAGCTATGGTCCCGGTTCCGAGACTACCCCAACGCGACTGAGGAGATTGCCCGCATTCGAGATGACCTGACAGAGCTCCAGAGACTACCAAAGGGCTGGCTCGATGGTGTGCTGGCAAGCTACATGGAGTCCTTTGAGAGTGTATGGCTGGTCGGTCTTTTGCTTGCCATTTCCGGCCTCGTCGCCATGTCCATGATGAAACAGCACACCCTCCATTCCACCCTGAACCGATAAAAAGCCTTTTTTTCCCCTCACTTCATTTCTTGTATTATATATTTTTTCCCCATTTCTTCTATTATAGCGTGTACATAGTAAGTACCAGTACCCACTTTCTGCATAGCCTGTGTTTTCGCATACTTCCAACCTTGATGTAATTTCAAAAAAAGGCGCTCAAATAAATTGAAAATAAATTCAAAAAAAAAGATAGAAAGTTACAATAAATTTATTCACGTTCATCATGGTCAGATATACAGAGGAAAGTTTGCTCGAAGCGCTCGAGGAGGTGAAGGGTGGCAAAAG